>PVKP010002242.1:0-127138 GCA_004027715.1 Plecturocebus donacophilus
CTGACTTTGGGAGAGATGAACTGACTCTCCTGTTCCCTCTCCACTGAGAGCTGTTATGCCACTCAATAAAATTATCCCCCTTCATCACCTTTCAATTGTCAGCATGACCTCATTCTTCTTGGATGCAGGAGAAAAGCTCAGGACCCACTGAACACGAGTACCCAGAAAGGCTGTAACACTGGCCCTCTATCCTCATCAATGGAGGGCAGCTGTCCCATGTGACAGAAGTGCTGGGTCCAAGCCAGCCCTGGAGCCACACTGGTTCTGGAGTTGCATGCCAGGGTGGGACAAAAGGCTGACTGAGCTGCTAACATGCCACCATCCACTGGACTGTGGATGGTGAAATTAAAAGAGCTAATTAGCACACTGTAACATCCCCTCTGGAGCTTTAGGGTTGCAGGCACCCCTGCCTGGGTTCCACCACGTTGTCCTCAGGGCAACACCTTTGGTCTGGCCATGGGACCCCATGGAGCTTGCTCCTGTCGGTGCTTGGAGTGGCTGGTTAGATCCTGAACTCTCTTGCTTATGTGCTCCTTTCTGCCAGGGGATGAGCATGGTGGGTCAAGTAGATGGGGAGCCCCCTGCTGCAAGTCCAGCAAAGGGACTGAGAAAATCGTGTATCAAGTTTTCTGAGGGATTTGGACATGAACAAGTGGATTTTTTCAAAATCTTTTTACATGTCTATTGAGATGATCATATGGTGTTTGTTTTTAATGCTGTTTGTGTGGCAAATAACATTTATTGATTTGCATATATTGGACCAGCCTTGGAAATCCTACTTGGTTTTGCTGCATTAACTTTTTGATGTGCTGCTGGATTAAATTTACTAGTATTTTGTTGAGGATTTTTGTATCTATATTCATGAGGAATATTAGTCTGAAGTTTTCTTTTTCACTTTGCCTCTGCTGGATTTTGGTATTAGGCTGATGCTGGCTTCATAGAATGCATTAGGGAGGAGACATTCTTCCTAAATTTTTTGGAATAGTTTCACTAGGATTACTACAAATTCTTCTTTGTTTATCTGGTAGAATTAACCTGTGAATACATCTTGTCCTTGGGTTTTTTTATTGGTAGCTTTAAAAAAAATTACTTACTTAATTTCAGAGCTCTATATTGATCTATTCAGGGTTTCAATGTCTTCCTGATTTAATTTTGGAAACTTCAGTTTTTCCAGGAATTTATCCATTTACTCTGGATTTGCTAATTTGCATGCATAAAGTTGTTCATAGTATTCTGTGAGGATCTTTTGTATTTCTGTGAGATTGGTTGTAATGTCTCTTTACTATTTCTGATTGTAGATCTCCTTTTCCTTTTGTTAATCTAGGAGGAAATCTCTCAATCTTATTTATTTATTTTTTGTTGAAAGACCAACACAATTCAGTTTCATTGATCTTTTGTATGGATGTTTACATCTCAATTTCATTAAGTTCTCTAATTGTAGTTATTTCTTTCCTTCTGCTAGCTTTGAGGTTTTGGTTTTTTTGTTTTGTTTTGTTTTGTTTTGTTGTTGTTCTATTTCCTTTAGGAGAAAAATTAAGACTGGTATTTAGAGGTCTTTCTAACTACTTGATAAAGACATTTGTGGTATACATTTTCCTCTTAACACTGCTTTAACTGCATCCCAAATATTTTGGTAGGTTGTATCTCTATTTTCATTAATTTCAAACTTTTTTTTTCAATTACATTTTTATTCCATTGATTTTTTATTTGCTTTAATTTTATTGTTCATTCAGGAGTTATTCAGGGACAAGTTGTTTAATTTTAATAAATTTGTGTAGCTTTAAGAGGTCTTGGATACAAATTTCTATTTTTATTTTACTGTAGTCTGAGTGTATTCTTTGTTATGACTTCAATTTTTAAATTTATTGAGACTTTCCTTGTAATTGAGCATGTTGTCAATCTTAGAATGTGCTCCATATGCAGATGAGAAGATTATATATTCTGTGGCTGTTGGGTGGATTGTTGTGTAGATGTCTATTTAATCCAACTGGTCAAGTTTCTAGTTTAAGGCCAGAATTTCTTTGTTAGTTTTCTGCATTGATGTATTGTCTAATGCTGTCAGTGTGATGTTGAAGTCTCCCACTATTATTCTGTGGTTGTTGAAGTCTTCATAGGTCAAAAAGGACTCTTTTATGATGGCTGGATATACATTTAGTATAGTTATGACTTCTTGTTGTATTGTATGCTTTATCATTACACGATGTCCTTCTTAATTTTTATTGGTTTAAAATCTGTTTATCTGATATAAAAATAACAATACCTGCTCTTTTTTATTTGCATGGTAGATCTTTCTCAATTCCTTTACTTTGAGCCTATGGGTGTTGTTAAGTGAGATATAAGTCTTGTGGAAAAAGCAGATAGTTGGGTCTCATCTTTTTATCCAGCTCACCACACTGTGTCTTTTATGTGGGCATTTAGCTCATTTACATTCAGGTTTAGTACTGATATGTGACATTTTGATTCTGTCATCATGTTGTTAGCTGGTTGTTATATAAACATGATTGTGTGATTGCTTTACAGTGCCTAGGGGCAATGTGCTAAAGTGTGTTTTTGAGGTAGCAGGTGTCATTCTTTCAGTTCTGTGGTTAGTACTCCCTTAAGGCCCTCTTGTACAGCTGGACTAGTTGAAATATTGTATTCCCTCAGTGTTTGCTTGTTTGAGAAAGATTTCATTTCTCCTTCCCTTTGAAGGTTAGTTTAGTGAGATATAAAATTCTTAGTTAGAATTTCTTTACTTTAAGGACACTGAAAATATACCCCCAATCTCTTCCTGTGTTTTGGGTTTTTTCTGAGAGGTCTGCTGCTAGCCTGACTGGCCTTCCTCTATAGATGACTTGATTCTTCTCTCTAGCTGCCTTTAAGATTTTCTTTTTTTATTTTGCATTGACCTTGATGAATGTGATGAATATTTTCCATAGAATGAATGGTCATCTTGCATAGTATCTAGCCAGAATTCTCTGTATTTCCATGGCAACCACTCTAGCTAAATTAGGAAAATTTTCACGGAATATATCATCAAATATATTATCCAAGTCGTTCTGTCTCCTCTCTCAGGATTCTGTATGAGTCACAGATGTGGTTTTTTTACATAATCTCATGTTCCTCAGAGGTTTGTTAATTTTTTTTTAAATTTGTCTTTATTTTTCTTTGACTGAGTTGATTCAAAGAAATAGTCTTTAAGCTCTTTCTTCAGCTTGGTCTATTCTGCTGTTAATCCTGAATCTCCTTGAGCTTCCTTGCCGTATAAAATTTGAATTCTATGTCTGTCATTTCAGTCATCTCACAATTGTTAAGGGCCATTCTTGGGGAACTAGTGGACTTCTTTAAAGGTAAGGGGACACACTGGCTATTTGTTTTGCCAGAATTCTTGGGCTGGCTCTTTCTCAACTGGAAGGACTGGCATTGCTTCAACTGTGATGTAATTTTAGTGCAGTCAGTTGGCTTTATTTCTGGATGTTTTCAGAGGGCCAAGGCTCTGTGGTGAGCCTTTTCTTGTGGCTGAATTATTGCCCTTGGTTTCACAGTGGAGTATATTAGTAAAGTATTTTTGGTGTTCTAGTTTGAGCTGCAATTTTGTAGATGGTGCTTAAGAGTAATCATTAGTAAATAGGCTCTTATTACACCATGTAGCACCTCTGTATTTCTTCATGCTTGCAGATGTGCTCTTTGGTGTGGGGTGGAAAGAGGTGACTCCCTCACTAGGTCCACTCCTGTGTCTTGGGGGAACACCCTATGATCACTAGCACCACATCTGTTCTTTTGTTAGACATTCTAGGCTACAGGGCTTCCATGGGCAGGGACAATGCCAGGGAAATAGGTCACACCTTTCCCACACCATCCCAGAGGCATGCTGTGTTTCTGCATAGTTCCTGAAGCTTTGACTCTAACCCCTTAGGGCTCTGAAAGTATGGATTCCTCTCCTGCTCATGTGCTGGCCACAGATCACCATTTGACACTCCCAAGCTGTTCACAGTAGTATCCCTGGGGTAGGTTTAGGCTTTTGTTCCCTATTCTGCTTGGGGGCAGCAGGGGCGGGGACCTCAGCAACAGTGATGGCAGAGGGCCTGTCATTTGTCTCTGGGAGCTATATGACAGAGAAACACAGAGCCGCTGCAAATTGGAATTATCAGTTGGATGTGACATTTCTTTGCTGCAGGCCCAAGCCAGAGGGCCCTGCCTGGTGAAAAGATGGGGTTGGGGGTGGGTGGCTCAAGGGAACACAGTCTGTCTGACCTCTTCTCTGTAGGGTGGCTGTAGCATGCTGGAGCTGGGAGTAAAGTACTCAAGCTCTTTGTGAATTTTCTACCCTGGGGGCAGCAAGGGTGGGTACTGTGGCAGGCAGAAACAGAGGGACTATCAGTTGCTTCTGAGAACTCCACCTCAGAGAAACGCAGAGCTTCTGCCAATGAAAATGTTTAGCCAGGGGTTACCAATGGCGAATCTGTACAGGTCTGCAGCAACCTCAACTCTTTTCTCCTTAGAAAAAGGCTTTTGTCTGAGGAGCATAAGGCAGAGTGAGAAACCAAAGCAAGTTTAAAGCAGTCCTAAAAGTATATTAAAAAGCATTAGAGCAGGAATGAAAGAAAGTGAAATACACCTGTAAGAGGAACAAGTGGGTGACTTCAGAGATCAAGTGCACAGTTTGACCTTTTGACTTGGGGTTTTACATGTTGGTAGGCTTCAGGGATCTTGCATACCTTATTCTCTGATTCTTCCCTTGCGGCGGGCTATCCATATGCACAATGGCCTGTTAGTGCTTGGGAAGGGCTACACACACAGTGTGTTTACTGGAGCTGTATGCATGCTCTTTTGAGGAGTTCTTTCCTTACCAGTCAAATGTCCCTAGAATGTCATATACCAGTTAAACTCCACCATTTTGCCTCTTGGTGCACATACCTGAGCCCACTCGCGTCACTCCTGAGATTTCATTGGCAAGCTGATCACCAGTTTTGGTTTTTTTCTACTGGGAGACTGCCTGTCCCTTTGCACCAGCTGTGACTAAATTACTTTAGAGAGACACTTTCAAACCACCTGACCATTACCTGATGGTCGCCTGATACTCCTGGAGTGTGTGTGTGGGGTGGGAGAGACCTCTCATGCTCTGCTCATGTCTGACTAGCTACTTAGTGTAACATATTCCCTCTCAAGAACCAAGATTCCCAATTCTTTAAGGAAAATTGATGTAAGTCAATCTTCTCTGTTTCCTGCCAACAGAGGGGCAGTGGAGATTGTTATGTGGGCCTTGGCCTCTTGCTAGCTGTAAGAGCAGGGTGGCTCCATGGTTGGTGAAAGTGGTAGCCACCCAGGCCAAAGGAAGACAGTGGCAGGATTTTGCCTCTGTCCTGTTCCACCAATGGGCAGTCTTGGGGTCCCCTTGAGAAGTGTGACTCTAGTATTAAGAGGACGGTATTTGTCACTGAGCATCTTTTGGAGCTTCATGGCCTCAACACAAGAGGAGACAGATCAGGTCAGTAGAAGAATGTCAAAACAAAATAAGGGGTGAAGAAATCCCAAAACAAAAAAAGGGTGTGAAGAAATCCTGGGCTGGTAACATGCCCAGGTAGTTGGTGTCTACAGTTGTGACTGCTAAGACATGGGTGCATGGGGTTTCTAGCCAATTCTACTATCGCCCAGAATTAGAACACTGATTCAGGTTTTTACATAACCCATCCCTCTTGTTTCTTCTGAGTTGTAGCCAGAGTTCACTAGTTGGCTCACAGGAATAAGCAGGGTTAGTCTGAACTGCAGAAAAAAACTCAAAAACAAATGATGAGACTAGACTCTAATAACAGGTATACCATAGTTCTTGAAACATGATTTTTCTCTTTCCAGTCCTCCTTTATTTAAAAAAAATCATGATAGGATTGATTTGTTTACAGAATAAACTTTATTCTTATTATACTTGGCCTGATTATTTGCATAAAGAACAGCAAGAATAATTATTTGTTCTATAGGCTCCTTTTTAAATTGTCTCTGATGGAACTTCATTTCATGAGGAATCAGATAAGACTTTTTGAAGCCTTAATCCCAGCCATTGGTTAGTGTCCTCTCTTCTTGAGGTCCCAAGATAACCTGGGGCTCCTTGGCCTACTGGAAAATGACATTATTTACTTACCACAGGTCAAGAGCCCTGTACAGACACTATTTAGACAAGATATGAGACCAGTTTTCCCAAGGTGTTTTTATTGGTTCTATAAGTCAACCTTGATTCCTTAAAGCAACCTGAAAGTATGCCATTCCAGTTAAAGCCTTGGTAAAATAACCAGTTTCTCCAATTGTGTCCTGTGTAAAAGAAAATAGATTCTTACTGCACTAAGGCAAGTAACTATATTGCCATCAGTTGAGAATACTTACAAATAGTATCTGAATTCTGGAGAGATCAAGTAGAGAGAAAGCAATATACTCTAAATTTTGTTTATAGGAGCATAGTTTACTCAATTGTTAAAAGCTGTAAGGATTATTTACAGTCTTTTATTAGTTTAGTCCATTCAGTTAACTCCTGTTATGCTTGATATTCATGAACATTTCAGCTTTCCATGAGAGTTCTGACAGTTTTTCCTGTATTCTAAGGTCATAATCTCTGAAGTTATCAACACCTATTAGAGTTTTATAGTGGATTATAAAACCACATTTTAAATAGAATTAAAACAACAATTGTCTATGGATGACAAAAAGTCTTAGGGCCATAGTCAAAGACACAATTGACAATGATATTTGTTACTTCTGTGGCACACAATAATATAACAATTATAATTACTACTGATAACTTATACTGAGTTATATCAGAATTACAGGAGTTTTGCATAATTTTAGAACACATACCACCAGCACATTTATAAAGAGTGGACTAATGATTTAATGAAACTGTTGTGCTTTTATTCCAATGTTTAATTTATGGAAAAACTAAATAATACTCCTTTAACTTGAGCTAATATGTTTACATACAGAATTTATTTTATAAGACGAATCTTTCACAAAACTTCCACAACTTGCTTAAATCTTCAACTGTATCCTATATAACTTAAAATAATCCTTTAACCCTCTAAACTAGGCAAAAATCTGCATTCCCATGCCTTCTTATAGCCCTTTGCCAAAAGCACATTGTATTTTCATTATACATCTTGCATGTACAGCCGTTTATACAGCAGTCTCAAGTACATGTTACACTGTTAACTCTTAGTAACTTTTACTTTTGGTGAAAAAACTGACAAATAAGTGATTTTAATTATGTACTAGGTTTGGAGCCTAGGATAACCAGTGCAGATGTTTGACTCCAGCATAGCTAGAGGCATGGCTAACTGTATGTCCCCAGGCCTTGTCTAGTTTTAAAACAGGCAAGTTGTACAGTTAAGTCATAGTAGCAGTTTATGGAACATTTAGTAGACCTAATATCCTTTAAAATTCCTTTATAAGTGTACATTTTTATAACTTTTGTTTCACGATTTTTTTTTTGTAATTTATACAGACCATGTATAACATGCTTGGACTTTCTTACTTGTTCTAAGATCCCTCTTTTTAAACAACCAGTCATTTTACTTTAGAATAATAATTTACCATACAAGATCCTTCTTTATATACAAAATTTTTTTATTTATAACTTTCCTTACCAGAAATACCTTTACATTTATAACCTTTGGATTCGAGAAAAATAATCTTACTTCTGTTAGAAAGTTATGGTTTGAACTAAATGTTGCTGTATGAGTCCTGTAAAGGGGGAAAGATAAAGAGTTTATCTGTGTACTGTAGAATTTTTGCCCCAAGGAGGGGTGAATCTTTTGTTTTGGAGGGAGGGGGTGCTATTTGCCCCCATTACTCAACAGGATTTGGAAGAGAGTTGCTTAGAGAATTAGCTCAGAGAAGTCAGCTTTTGAACCCAAAAGAGAAATTTATAATTTTACTTGCCACCTCTAGAGTTGCCCTTGGCTTTGTACCATTGATTACAGTGATGCCTGATTTAGAAGCCAGCCAGAGCAGAGAGCTCCTTCAGCTCAAGACCAGCAGGAGTTGGGATTCTGTCCCAGAGGCCATTTGGCCCTCTTGACAGTCTCATTTTCAGTGGCTGAGCTTGTGACAGAGGGGGCAAGTTATGTATGGCTTTTTCCCATTTATTCCATTAGGACACTTTGCCTTCCAGTGGCCTGGCTTCCTGTACTTTTGGTGAAAAGTTGCTATGTACCAATTGCTATGTACCAATAGCAGTTACCTAGAGGAGTGTCCTTAGGGCAATTTGGAGGGGGCTGGTGGGCTTGCGGAGCAGCCAACCGTTGAGCCTTCCTCCTTTCCCTGTGTTTATCCTTTACCTTGGCCCTGTACTCCTTATTCTACTCTCAGTTATAAGAGACCGAGGAGGCTAATTTGAGGATTTCCTGCATAAGGGCACTGGGTTCTAAGGCTGACTTGTAGTTTCCTCCATTTCTTTTATAGGCCAAATAGTATTATAAAGGAAAACTAGTTTTTTTTAAGATTTGGAAAAATCACACTTCCCAGTTTTGGGGGATGCATCTGAGAGGCATGTCTTGTGGTATGGAGACATGATTACCCATCTGTGAAAAGAGAATTGAAGAGTATAAAAAGGAAAAAAGGGAAAAGGTGGCCTTTCTTACTTTCCTCTTATCCTAATAGGGCATTCCCCAGTCTTCCTTAGGGTTCTCGAACGAATCAGTCTTACTGTGTACCCTTAACCTTGGTCTTAATTCATTACAATCACCCAGTTGAGAACTTGAGATACCAGAGTGAACAGTGGGCAAACTATTCATCCTTGGGATTCCATTGTGAAATAGTCATACTCTGTACCCCTAACCTTGCTTTCATAGTAATTTGTCAGCCTGGGACCAACCTTCATCCCTGTCCTATTGGTCTTTTGGGCTTGTGGCCTTGGGCTTACCTATATCCTTGTCTCCATGACCTTACAGTGTCTCTCATTCAGTGCATTCTAACAACAAATTGATTATCTCTTTTCACAGATTCCCATTTCCCATGTTCCTTAAATAGAGGAGAAGCTTGTCTTTCAGTAAACTACCACAAGGGGGCTGAACTTCCCTCCATACCTCCCTTTACATATGACCTTGAAGGTTTTGATGCATGTTGAGAAGGATGTGGAAATAGAGGAATGGAGAATACAGAAGGGAGTGGGAGCAAGTTAAAGGAATACTCATGGAAAGCCTTCATATGCTCACAAAAACAGCACCACTTGGATTTGAGTGGGTGTTTATTTTCCCTCTGATATAAAATAGCAACCCTTGGAGTACTTGCAGTTTGAGGTAAGAACATGCAAATTGCAAAGGAAGAATTTCCCCTTCTCCCCAAAAGAAGCAAGTGGGTGGGATCTTAAAGGGCCAGAGTGAGGCCATATGCAGATGGACAAACTGCTTCAAGAGCCACCAGAAATCTTGGCCCTTGGGCATAACAGGAATGAAAAGCATATGGCAAGTCATAAGAAGCTGGCAGAGCCTGAATTTCAATTAGTGTCTGTCCCAGCAATGTGCTAGCAGACAGGGGAAGGGTTGGAGGTCATCTGAACTGGTAGGGCAAAAACAAGTATAAATCTTAGGGATTATCTGGAAGGGAGCCTGTTCTTTGATGCTGTGCAAATGCAGCAAGAGCTGCAGGTGCATGGATAACTGGGAGTATTTGTTTAAGAAGTCACATGACATGCAAAATGAAAGCAGAGTGGTAGACTTGACCCTGAAGTGGTTGGTCCAGAGGGTGTGCAAGGCCATTTCAGACATACACAGATAAAACAGGGTAATAGGCAGTGTGGGTTTTGGAGAAAGAGCCAATTTTAGTTGAAAAAGCAGAAGAAACCCCAGACACTGCACAGTTTTGGGCACCAGCCCTACTACTCTTGTGACCCTCCTGTCCAGGAGGGCCATCAGTGCTTCAGTTCTACTTGGTGCATATACCAATGTCCTTCCCACTCTCACAAGCCCCTCCTCAGGGTGAGCTGAGAGATAAGCCAGGGTGAGGAGAACCACTTTTGGCTGAAAGGAATCATTCTAGGGGTTGGTTAGTGAGCAGGAGAGAGAAAAGGAGAAGAAAAAAGGTATACATTGGTGGAATATCTCCAGCCAAAGAAGGCATGGTGCAGAGGTTTCTTTCCACTAGGGAACATATCCACAGCCAAGTCACTCGGCACCAAAGTATGTTAGTGATAAAAACTACTGAGTCTCACAGCAGTAAAATATATAACTGGCAGCAAATCTGTATGGATCTGCAGCAACCTCAATTCTTGCCTCCAGAGAAGAATTTGACCAAGGGCATAATGCAGAGTGAGAGACCAAGGCAAGTTTTAGAGCAGAAATGAAAGTTTATTAAAAAGCTTTAGAGCAGGAATGGAAGGGAGTAAAATACACTTGGAGAGGGCCAAGCAGGTGACTTGAGAGAACAAGTGTATAATTTGTCCTTTTGACCTGGGGTTTTATATGTTGGCATGTTTCTAGGTTCTTGTGTCCCTTCTCTGTTGATTCTTCCCTTGCAGTGTGCTGTCCACATGTGCAGTGGCCTTCTCACACTTGGAGCAGTCACATACACAGTATGTTTACTGGAGTTGTAAACATGCTCACTTTAGGCATGCTTTTTGTATTAGTCCATTTTCATGCTGCTGATAAAGTCATACCCAAGATTAGGTAATTTATGAAGAAACAGAGATTTAATGAACTCACAATTTCACATTGCAGGGGAGGCCTCACAATCATGGCAGAAGGTAAAAGGCATGCCTTACATGGTGGTAGGCAAGAGAGAATGAGAGCCAAGCAATAGGGGAAATTCCTTAAAAACCATCAGATCTCAGAAGACTTATTCACTACCAGGAGAACAGTATAGTGGCAATGGCCCCCTTGATTAAATTATCTCCAGCAGAGTTCCTCCCACAATACATGGGAATTATGGGAGCTACAATTCAAGATGAGATTTGGGTGGCGACACAGCCAAACCATATCAACTTCCCTTATCAGTATAGCATTCCTAGAGGGAGATCATATACCAGTTAAACTGAACCATTTTGCCTCTTAGTGTATATGCCTGAGCCACTTGCCTGATTCCTGAGATCTTATTGGGATGCTGATCACCAGTTTCAGGTTTTTTCTATTTATTGGGAGATTGCCTTTCCCTGGTTCCGGCTGTGATCAATTATTATTTTAACGAGATGCTAACAATCACGTGACCATCACTTGATGGTCACCTGACATTTTTGGTGTGTGTGGTAGGTGAGGGACAACAGAGCTCTCTCCTGCTCTGCTCATGTCTGACTAGCTACCTACTGTAACAGAGTATGGTGGCTGTACTGTGGGCCCAAGACAGGGGCCATGCCTGGTGAAGATCAGGGTGTCAGAGGCTCACAGGGGAGACAGACTCCTCTCTGTAGAGGAGCTGTGATATGTTGGGGACGTGAGCAGAGAAATTGCATATTGCATACTGTCTTTTAAAAATTATTAACCAATGGTTACTTTTAATAAATGGGATGTAAATATTTAATAAATATGTAAGTAATTTAAACAATAATTATTTTATTTAATAAATCTATCTTGGTGGAAAAAAATAATCGACTAGACATATTTTCTGTATTATTTCTCCATTGCCAATACCTGTGAGAAGCCAGGGCTGGTTTAATAGGGCCTCATACTATTCAACTTTTACTCTAAGAATGGCAAGCCATGATATCCAGGAATAGTAAAGTTATATGTAGCAAGAGGAAAGTCTAAAAATGTGACCTTTATTGTCTTAAGGATAGATATTATATAGTTCATTTCCTCTATCCTTAAACTTAGCTCTAATTTGTGTGGCAAGTAAATACAAGCATACCTCATTCTATTGACTTCACTTTATTGTGCTTTGCAAAGATGGCATTTTTCACAGATTGAAGCTTTGTGGCAGCCCTGCATCAAACAAGTCTATTGGCACCATTTTCAAACAGCATGTGCTCACTTTATGTCACTGTGTCACATTTTGGTAATTCTCATAATATTTCAACTATTTTCATTATTATTATACATTATGATGGTTTGTGATTGATGATACTTGATGTTATTTTATAATTGTTTTGGAGGACCATGAACCACACTTTTATAAGATGGCAAACTTAATAAATGCTATGTGTACTCTGACTGTTGCACTGACAGGCTATTCTCCTCTTTGTCTTCCTCTCCTCAGGCCTCTCTATTCCTTGAGATGCAACAATATTGAAGTTAGGCCAGTAAATAATCCTACAATGGCCTATAAGTGTTCAAGTGAAAGGAAGAGTTGTCCATCTCTTTAAATCAAAAGCAAGACATGACTAAGCTAAGTGAGGAAGACATGTTGAAAACCAAGACAGATCAAAAGCTAGGCCTCTTGTGGCAAACAGCCGAGATGTGAAACCAAGGAAAAGTTATTGAAGTCTCACTTCAGTGAACACATGAATGATTAAAAAAAAAAAAACAGCCTTGTTGCTGATATGGAGATGGTTTCAGTGGTCTGTATAGGTCAAACAATCCTCAATATTCCCTCAAGTCAAAGCCTACTCCAAGCCCCTAACTCTCTTCAATGATATGTAGGCAGTGTAAACTAAAAATAAAATTCTAAGCACCCCACTGACTGAATGGACCCCACTGTGGCCAAGGGACCCCAGAAAAATCTTAAAAATAAGTTCCCAGTTATGATGGGACAGGAGGTCAGGCACACCTCCTTATACTTCCTCCCTTTTGCAGATCAGACACAACAACTGACCAACATTTATATTAAAACAGAGATCATAAAACCGATGGAACATACTTTTTTGTGGCAATAGGATACCAAATTACAAACAGGACCTAAGGTCATGCCAAACAATTTTTAGCCATAAACCTTTACATGTAAGGAATAAACTATGTTCTATCTGCCACAAGGTTTTTCTTTTTCTCTAGCAACTAAACAAGCACTAGCCTTGAGATGGGCAATATTAAAACTAGATGATTACAAATCATCTAGTTCAGATGCTAACCAAACCTCTGTTCTACTAGCCATAACTACAGATTTCACTGGACAAGAGACTGATCTCAATAACTTTATCTTGGTAAGAAGACCACTGACCATGGATTGGCTCTGGCCAGTTCTCAGAGGCACTTGCATGCCTTTATGCACTGAAAAGACTTTTTGACATATAGTACCTAAATGTAATAAATGTATATGTTGTCTCCACCCCAAAGTGAACCTTAGTTATATGTTGCTTGTATGTTTCTTCAATATGGAAGTGTCAGAACTACCTTTAGGAATATTCACAGCTCCTCCTGTAACCTGTCAAGCATGTATGTTTAGCTAGCCTCTTTAGCATAAGTTCCTACCCCAACCCCTCCTTCTCTGAAATGCTTGTTTCTGGTCTTGGCTGCAGGCTGGGCTTCCCAGCCTGTGGGATGGCCACCTTTTAGGCCATATGCCTTATGAGAAATAAAGCCTCTTTTCCTTTTCTAATTCATACTTCTTCCAGTTAACAACTGAGAGAGGTAAGGAAGCTGCAAAAGAAAAGCATACAGGTAGCAGAGGTTGGTTCATAGGTTTAAGAAAAGAAGCCCCATAATGGTCTCCTGATTGCTAAGGGACAATATTTCTTGTGTTGACTTTGAACAAAGAGATGATTTTAAAGTATATCACTTTTACTCCCTTTCAAAGTTGGGTAACTTGAAATAACCTTGAAAATTATTTTATATTCAGTGGTATTTGTCTTCATTGCTATATTAGCAGTTGTGTTTCCATAACGTAAAAGTGAAGATGATGCAGCAAGTACTGATGTAGAAGCTGCAGCAAGTTATCCAGAAAATCTAGCTAATAAAATTGATGAAAGTGGCTAAACAACAGATACTAAATGTAAACAATACAGCTTTCTATTATAAGAAGATGACATCTAGGAATTTCATAACTAGAGAGGAGAAGTCAATGCCTAGCTTCAAAATTTTCAAGAACATTCTGACTCTTATTAGGGACTAATGGAGCTGGTGATTTTAACTTAAAGTCAATGTTCATTTATTATTCAGAAAATCCCAGGTCCCTTAAGAATTATGCTAAATCTTCTCTGCCTCTGCACTCTAAATGGAACAAAAAGGCCTGGATGACAGAAAATCTGATTTCAGCATGGTTTAGTGAATATTTTAAGTCTACTTTTAGACCTGCTGCTCAGAAAAAAAAAATTCCTTTCGAAATATTATTGCTCCCTGACAATGCATCTAGTCACCCAAGAGCACTGATATACAAGGAGATTGATGTTGTTTTCATGCCCTAGATTTAGAAGGGAAGCCTGAAGAAGTGACTGTATTGCTGCAATCTCATGATAAAACTTTGTTAGACTGAGTTGCTTGTTTACGGATGAGCAAAGAAAGTGGTTTCTTGAAATGGAATTTATTCCTGGGTAAGATTCTGTGAGCATTATTGAAAACGATAACAAATGAGTTAGAATATTACATGAAGTTCATTGATAAAGCAGCAGGATTTGAGAGGATTGACTCCAATTTAAAAAGAATTTTTATTGTGGGTAAAGTACTGACCAACAGCATCCCATGATACAGAGAAATGTTTCATAAAAGGAAGAGTCAATCAATGTGGCAACTTTCACCACTGTCTTATTTTAAGAAATTGTCACAGCCATCCCAATCATCAGCAATCACCACCCTGATCAGTCAGCAGCCATCAACAGAGGCAAGACTTTCCACCAGCAAAAAGATTATGACTTGCAGAAAGCTCAGAGTACTGTTACAATTTTTTAGTAATAAAGTATTATAAATTAAGGTATGTACATTTTTTAGACATAATGCTACTGTACACTTAATGGATCACTGTATAGTGTAAATATTTTATATGCAGTGGAAAACTAAAAATATTTTGTGACTCACTTTATTGTGATATTCGCTTTATAGTAGTGGTCTGGAACCCAACATATTATGTCTCTGAGTTATGCCTGTATCAGTCACTTTACGTTCATCTTTGTGCTTACAAAAATATCATTTGTTATTAAGATTTGTCCTAGAATAAATGCAGAGAAATTCATTCAAATGAAATTGGCAGAAAACTATTGTACTGGAGAAAATTGTGTTTCTGCTACCTCTCATCATCCCTGATAGGGAATGACTGCTAATATAGCAATTAAGACAAATACCACTGAATATAAAAGAATTTTTAAGGTTATTTCAAATTATCCAACTTTGATAGGGAGTAAAAATGATATACTTTAAAATCGTCTCTTTGTTCAAAGTCAACACAAGAAATATTGTTCCTTGACAATCAGGAGACCATTATGGGCTATATATGATTATTTAGATTTTAGAAATGGTTGTATAATTTTTAGTTCTTTATTAAAGGCCAAATATCTTAGAAGCAGTAGAATATAGTGGTTAAGAACTTGAGCTCCAGAGTCAGCCAGATGGGTTCTTGATTCTATCATTTATAAGTATGTGGCCTTGGTCAAATAACTTCTCTGTATTTATCCTTAACCTTCGTCTATCACTACCAAGTTTATACTACCAAAAATAATGGCCTTCTAATTAGAGGCATTCAAAGTACCTGTCTGATTGTCTGACTGACCTACTATACCCACTTCCAAGCAGTTCTGTTGAATAATAATGCTAGTGTACAAGATTTGATCATCTATTATGTGAACTTGTTATTCATTCTCTCTCTCTCTCTCTCCTGCCTCCCTCCATCGTTCCCTTTCCCTCTGTCAATCCCTAGAACATGTCAATACATTACTTTACATGACAAAAGACTTTGTTACAGATATGATTAATGTTACAAACCTTGAGATAAGTGCAATGGTTTTAATATATTCCCCAAAGTCCAGGTGTTGGAAATTTAATTCCCAGTGCAACAGTGTTTAAATATGGGATCTTTAAGTTATAATTAATCCATCCATGAGGATTAATGTCATTATCACAGGAATTGCTTTGGTATAAAAGTGAGCTCAACTTGTCTTGTGCTAGCATTTTCTATCTCTATATATGCCCGCTCCCTCCCTCTATTACTCTCTTTCTCTTTTCCTTGCTCTCTTGTCCTCTGCCTTCTACCATGGGACAATGGAACAAGCAGGCCCTGACCAGATAAGGCCCCTCAACCTTGAACTTCCTCGCCCTCAGAATTGTAAGAAATAAATATATGCATTTTATAAATGATCCAGTTTCAGGTGTTATGTTATAGTATCATAAGGCAAACTGAAACAATGAGATTACCCTGGATTATCTGAGCGAGTTCAATAAAATAACATGCATCCTTAAAAGTGAGAGAACTCTGTGGGCTGTGATTAGATGTGACCAAAGAAGAATGGTCAGAGATGTGCAATATTGATGGCGCTGAATATGACAGAAGGGAGTAATGAGCCAAGTAATACAGGTATCTTCTAGAAGCTGGAGAAGGCAACAAAATAAAACTTCCCCTACAGCTTCCAGAAGGGGATATAGCCCTTGATTTTAGCCTGATGAAGCCCATGGTGAGCTTCTGACCTACAGAAACTTCCAGCTGAAAAAACTTAGGATATCTGGACAAATTTCCCTGAAGCTCTGAACCCCTTACCTTCCCATCTCTGTTCAGGAGTATGGATCGAATGGCAAGTCAAGATATTCTGACTACACTAAAAAAGTAGAATGGATTCACATTCCCTAAGAAAGAAGCAGGATGGTCTTCTATTTTCTTCTTTCCATTATTCATATTTAGCGCTATCATTCTCAATCCATTGATGGAACACAGATAACATACAAGTTGGATTTTTTTCATGCCTGATTCTCCCTTTGGAGATGGTCCCTACCTGGTTGTCAAAAGGTCAGCTTGACCAGAATTTCTTTTTTTCTACCTTAGTAAATGCCTGCAGTAATTTATTGGGAACTTTTCATTCCAACTTTGTGCTTCCTCTGATAGGATTTTCAGCTGAACTGGAAAGAAAGAGACACCTGGGGAGCAAAATAATTAGGAGATTTTTCAAGCCACATTTCATGCTACATAGAGTTAAAAGGCCTGTGCAGCGTATTTCAAACACAGCTATGCCTTTTCTTTATTAAATTCAGTTGGAGGGATTATGGAACAGGAATATTCTCTTCATGTGTATCTGCTTGGAAGGCAATACAAATTTCTTCCTCACAAGCAAGGCTAACTGCATATTTAACTGCAGAAAAGACAGAACTGAACTAAGCATGTCTTAGAGAGACTTCTGAACAGCAAGCATAGCTTCTATCACCCTGCCATCTCCCACTCCTTCTCCACAATATGTCATTTCTTCCCTTTACTTATCCTCTCATTTTCTCCTTATTCTTTCATTTTTCATTACCATTCTTTCATGACTATTCTTTCATTCCTCTTTCTCTTCCTTTTTCTATCCTAAGAGATGAAAGGTACTTGTTGCCTAGATGAAAGCTTATAATCGCCATCTACTGGATACAGAATTTAAGTACAGGTTGCAGCAGGTTATTTATGAATATTTGCATGCTTGATTATTGTGTGTCTCTATGAATTGATTATTTCTCTCTTTCACTGCACAGTTAAAATTGCTTCCTGAAAAAACACAAACTTATGCTGTTTATCAAGGCTTCTTTTTCATAGAATGTGCTTCAGAGGAGTTTTTAAGTTACAATTACTAAATTATAATTTACTAAGCCCCTCCAGGAAAGAGAATCTGCTCAACTCACCAAGTGCTTGGCACAAAGTAAGAATTAGTAAATGCATTTGAAGAAATATTTAAATCAGTCCCTTGGCACAGAAACAGAGGCTTTCTCTATACATCAGTGTCAACTGATTACAGTAATAACTGCTTAACTAGATTCCCTGCTTTTCTTTTTTTTGAGATGGAGTCTTGCTCTGTCTCCCAGGCTGAAGTACAGTGGCTCTATGTTGGCCTACTGCAACCTCTGCCTCCCAGGTTCAAGCCATTCTCCTGCCTCAGCCTTAAGTAGTTGGGATTACAGGTGCCTGCCACCATGCCAGGCTAATTTTTGTATTTTTAGTAGAGACAGGGTTTCACCACGTTGGCCAGGCTGGTCTCGAACTCCTGACCTCATGATCCACCCACATCGACCTCCCAAAGTGCTGGGATGACAAGCGTGAGCCACCTTGCCTGGCCGATTCCCTGCCTTTATTACCTTCCCCTTTAATCCAATCCATTTTACATTTGTTGCATTAATTTTCCTGAAGTTGAGATCTTTCTTGACACCAAGAGCATTTTAAAAAGTATCCAATAACTTCCCAATTTCCACATAATGAGGTTCAGAGTCTTTAGCCTTACTTTCAAATCTCTCATCCTTCAAACTTCATCCTAATTTGCTGACTTTATCTCACAAGCAAAAATGATTTATTTGCTCCCAAAACATTCTGTTTATTTCACTGTCTCTGTGCCTTCTATTCAGAATTCAACTCCCCTTCCTGTTCTCCATCTTGCAAACCTTATCTTGTCTTCAAGTTCCTCCTTGTAAATTGCATTCCCTTTTAAACATTCTTTAGTTGTCTGCAGCATATAAGTTCTCACCTTTAAAGTGCCTCTCTTGCTTCTGAACTCCAATATCACTTTCTCTTAATGTTTCTTATCACTTTGCACTTTCCAGTTTGTATTCTAATTATTTAATACATGTTGTATTTACCCTACTAGATTGTGAGCTTTATAATCATGATAGCAAATATTAATACCTATTGAAGATTTATAGGTTAGGGTTACTGAGAGGCCCTCTAGGACCTAGTATGTAGGAAAGGCTATATAAATGTTAACTATGTTAATGTTGCTGTTGTTCATTTTCTTAAAAACACTCCTGAGCTTATCCATTGTGCTTTAAAAAATCTTCAGCTTCAGAAGTAATAAAGAAACCAACTGTGTTTTCATCACTCAAAACTTTTATTTCCTTACTTTTATGGGTTTGTCTTCCGAAAATTCTTAGAGGTAGGCAACAATCAGAGAGACAGTCTGCTTATTTGAAACTTCACAGCTGTATAACCTCAGGCATATCAATCCCTCTGCTTCAGTTTCCTCATCTGCAACGTGGGAATAATAATAGTATCTACTTCACAGAGTCATTGTGATTATGTAAGTTAATGGGAGTAAGTGCTTATAACAATGTTTGATACACACAAATACTGTAAAATTGTTAGCTATTATTGTTATTGTTATTAAAGGAAAAAATAGTATGAAACAGGTACTTTGATATTCATTGTCTCATTTAATCCTCAAAACAACTCCTTGAGGTAATAATTACTTTTTGTTTTGCAAACAGGTCCAAGCTCAAGAGAGTTTAACACTCTTCTGAGGTTACACAGTTAGTAGAGTCAGAGCATAATTCTAATCCAGATGTATATGCTGTACCCTAGAAAACTAAGAACATGAATAAATGTAGACATGGGAGGCAACTGTCTATAGGGCATGATTTGAAAAAGGCCCTGCCACAAAATCCTTCCTCTTCCTTCAGTGCTCCAAGGTCTTTTAATACCACTGCTATTAATTCGTTCTACAGGTTAAGCATTACTCTCTTTAGACTCTTGGAAGGAATAGCATCTCAGCATGAATGAGTTTATCACATTAGTACTAGTAGGAGTTCTTGGAAGAGAGAATTCCCCAAATGGAACCGCTTTCCTTAGGGCAGGTATGATATAGTGCACTCCATTCAGGAAAGTTGATCTAACCTGGGTGCTCTATCTCAATTTGGAAGCAGCAAGTTTAGGGTAACTGAGATAGGCCCTAGGTTCACATCACAGCTTTGACACTTCCTAACCATATGACTTTGGGCAAACCCCTGATTCTGTTTCCTTATCCATAAAATTGGGTTAACAATATTTCTATTTTAGAGAGTTGTAATGATTAAATGATTTGATGTACACAAAGGGCGTACTGCAGTTCTTGACATCTGACAAGTATTTAAGCAACATTAGCTGTTTTATTCTAGCTTCTGCTCTAGTGCATGACAAGACCTAGCTTCTCACTCCCTCAAAGGGAGCTTTATCAGTGTGGTAAAAAAAATAATCATAATCACAAGCATACCATTAACATTTATATGGCTTTAAGTTCTTAATAAGGACTCCATAAATATTTTTGGTACTCCATAATTGAGGTAGACAAATAGCTTATAATCCCTACTTCATGTATAAGGAAACTGAGGCCCTTTGCCAAAGGTTTAGTGACTTATCCAAGATCACATCTTCAGTTAGCAAGAGCACAGACTAGGTCTCGGTATTCTGGCTTATGTTTTTTCCATTCCACTAAATTAAGTCTAAGGGACCCAGATTTGAACTCTCATAATTGTCTAGTCCTTTTACTTGCAGCCTTTGCCTCTTATGTACTTTTTCATCCTCTGCTAATGTCCTTTCCTTTTCTTTCCTCAATATAATCACCTTGTCTTTTCTATTTTTAGAAAAATATAAGTGACCTAGATTTGCTAGTAACTTTATGTTCAACATAATTTATAACCACAAATATGATTTAATTCATTGTTATCCATTTCTTGATCAATTTCAAGTTCTTGATAAAAAGCATGCACACCATGTATACAAAAGTATCTTTCACCAGTGTGGAAATAGGAAGCCTGTTCAGGAAGGAAATGATCCTTAATTTTCAATTGATAAAACTGAGTAGCAGAAAATGAGCAAGAAGTAAAAGTTCTCTTTACGTTTTGTCTGCTTGTTTTTGTTTTCTTGCTATTTTTTTCTCTTTCACCTTTTTTCATTTTCTTTCATTTGTTCTTTCTCTCAAAACACCAGAATAGGAAAGAAAATCAGAGCAAGCCTTGGTTTTCAATTGTCCTTTTAATAGCATCTGGGCCTTGTTACATGGTTTTCCTTTATGGCACATAGAATCATATTGCAATATAATAGGGGTCACAGTATTATTTTTTCCTTAATTTTTTTTTTAATTTTCTTAGAGGTGAGGTCAAGGAGTGGTGATAAATAATTCACATAGGAAAGTGCCAAAGACAGAAAACTGTCAGATGATCAATTATCAAGAAGGAGGGAAATAGAATGTGATAATTTTCTTTCTCCCTCTTTCATCACATCAGTGGAATTAAAGCAAGTAGATGTTGTCCTTCACTGGTCTCTGCTAGACAGATTTCATGACTGTCCTGCTTTGCTATGTCTTACATTAATCAACTAACAAAATTATTCAAACTTTTGGAAGCATCCCTGTCAGTGCTGCATAATCCAGCTCTGTGATTTACTAATTCTTTCAGTTCCTGTTTGTCTCTTGTTTGTCTTTCATGCAGGGGAGCAGAGGTCACTCAGTCACTCTAGGAGCTATGAGTAGTCCCTCCGGCTCCCACGTGTTGCTGTCACTCCACCCTGCTGCCTGTCCCCAAACACCTGCAAGATGTGATTCTATTGACCAACACTGAGATAGTAATTGATTTGCAGGAGCCCATTCTTCAGTTCCATTTAGGTCACCTATTCGGTTTGCTGCTCACTGTACAAGGTAATTAATTTAACATACAAGTGTGACAAACTCTCCAATGTTCAATATCGTTACCTGCCGTCTTGAAGTTTCTGGGCCATTAGGTCTTTGGCTACCCAAGGAGACCCAAGAACAATGAAACAATGAAAGGACTCTTCCAGGAAAGTCGTTTTGTTTTTTCCTTCCCTCTCTCTCTTTTTTAAAATAACCTGATGGAAAATTATTTAATTTGTGCATCTGAGAACTATGCATTATTATGATCAAAGGGAGATAATACAGAGTTCCTACTTAAATTAAAAGCAAACTTTGAAAACAATTTAATGAATGGTACATTATTATGGAATTATGAACTAAACAGTGTGTCTTAACAGTGGCTGGCATATTTCATGCTTTGTGTTTGCTGCAAAAAACATTTCGTAAATCTGTAGCTTTTCTGGATTCCCAAGGTTCACAACAAAGAATCATGGTGATATACATTTGCAATGTGTCCAATTAGGTTTTCAAATAATATTTTATTTAGAAGACATTCCCAAATTAAATATATACTCTGTCTATGTATGCCTGAGATTCTCAATGCTCCCTTATTGGATGTTGTTCAAACAACAATCTCTGCATTTTATATGACTGTGAATGCAATAATGCTTCCTGAGATTAAAAAAAATAAAGATGAAACAAATAAACTGTGATTCACTCAGTTCCCTAAAGCAGACACACCATGTTTTGACAGTCCCTGTGTGGCAACATCTGTCGTCTCACGTATAGTAAAGAGTGGCAAGATGCATTGTGAATTAACTTAAAGAGGAAATTATATTTGTTTCATTTGTTTGAGACATTTAGCAAAGCCTTCATCTGCATTATTTTGTCAACAAAATTTGAGTTTAAAGAGAAATATACCAACAATATTTTCACCCCAATTTTAGGATTCATTTTCCATAAGTCACAAATGAAAATGAATTTCTTAAGCTTAGATGTCATCACACTCACTTTTAAACAACAGAATAAGAGGTAGAAACTATAGGTGCCTGTTCCAGTCCTGTCAGTTTCCAGCTGTATGTCCTGGGGCAAGAAAATGGCTTTTTTGCTACAGCCAGTGGCTTCAGTCAAATATGGAAAACTGACGCATTTTTACTTTCAAATTATACAAAAGCTTTCTTTCAAGAAATAACTATTACTCTTTTGTTTTTCCTACTGAATCATTTAAGAGTAAGTTGCAAAAATCATGACTCTTCACTTCTAAATATTTCAGTGTGTATTTCCAAAGAACAAGCACAGAATTTTACATAATAATGGTACAATGATCAAATTCAGACATTTAACATTGTCTTTTTGTTCTTGCCATTTTTACTACTTGGAATACCCTCCCTTAATTCCAACACTCATCCTCCAAGGTCCGTTTTTTTCACAAAGCCCTCTCAGATTCCTCAATATCACACAGAACAATAATGAAGTTTTAGAAACACTGAAGCAAGAGGGAGCGGTTACTCCTTTGCTTTTGCCATTATCTAGCTACATGATCTTAGGAAAATTACCTAATCTCTCTGAGGTTATGTTTCTTTATCAATTAAATAAAAATAAATATTTACTGATTTAGGCACACATGGGGATTAAATGAGATAATGCATATATAATATTTAGCATAGGTACACAATAAATGGTAGCTCTATATTTTTATTACAATTTCTCTTTTCCCTGAAATCATGTAGGAGTCAACACTTTCTACTTTGTATTTCAAGCATTGGTGAAATTATTTATCTCCCTTACTTATCTCCCTTATCTCTGACAATAATCACTACTATATGAGTCAGAATTTTCTATGTGCAACTGGTAGAAACCCAACTCAAATGGGCTTTAGAAATAAAGGGAATTCATTCACAATTGAAAACCCTAGGAAAATCCAGGTTCTCAAAAATGTCAAAAGGAGTTGGTCTCTATTTTTCTTTCTAAGTATGTATGACTGGGTATGGGGGTTACCTTTAGTAGCTCTATTCCTATATCTGACTAACTACACATCCAGTGGAATAAAATGGTATCATTCCAACAGATCCAGCAAAAATTCTGGAGTTAATTCCTAGACAAATTTACCCATCCCTAAACTAAATATCTGTGATTTAAGTGGCAGTGATTCTGGCTGGCAAGATCTGCATCATGTGACAGCCCTGCTTGTTTCAGAGCAATGTCTTCCCAGCTGAACCCATGGAGACTGACAGTGAAAAGGGGATGTTTCCCAGAGAAAAATCAATATGTGGTAACTATAAAAGAAGGAATAGATGTTGGTAAAAAAAATTATAATATTATGGCATTTTGTAAGCCATACCCTACCTTATAAATATAGAAGATATCATAGCCAATATCCCTAGTCTCCTGTAATCAGTCTCATTCTAAGTGCCCTTCAAGTCCACATACATGCTGAAGTCAATATCCTGTATAACCATGGAGGGAAATACTACAAAGTAGCCATCTGGGATGTCAGATCACATTCAGTTTCCTCATCCTCCACATCTGGTCAAAATGGAGTAACAGAGACTAGATTCATTCTCCTGCCTGAAACAACCAAGAAAGTCAAATAAAATATATGAAATGGAAGTTTTTAAGACACTGGATATCAGGCAAAAAAATGACAGTACTCCCTGAGAGACAGGAAAGAAATGAAATCACAGGGCTCACTATGCTTGCCCAGATTACTGTCATGAGAGAGTTTCCAGGCCACAAAATAGGGACGCAGAACTCTGGCAAAGCATACTCCCTGTGTTGAGGAAAGGAAGCTGAGAGTCCAAGGAGAACAAATTAGTAGAGTCTGCAAAACAAAATACCAGAGAGGAGAGAGCTACAGAGAAAGAACTTTGGGGAACTGCAGAAGATACCCTTTGAATACTCAGTAGAGTACTCATCAGTGTATGCATATAAGGAAATTACTAGAGAAAAAATAATAGATAAAAAAATAGTGCTCACAGATGGCTAAAATTAGTTCCTATTACTAATAGATTGGAAAACTTCACAATTCACAGTCAAAAAGGTACTTAGATAGAGCTTGCCTCAGTGGTAGCAAATAATGAGACTTGAATCTAGACTACAGACTAAATGCTGCTCTGGTTCCCCAACAAATCTTACAACAAATACCTAGAATAATAAAAATCTTTTCAATTAATTTAATTATGGCCAAGAATAAAGCTTAAGAATATTTATAGTAATTCAAAAATATCCAGCATCCAAAAAGGTAAAATTCACATTTGACATCCAACCAAAAATTAGCAGTCATGAAAAGAAGAAAATACATGCCCTATCGAGAAGCCAATTAATCAAAAGTAATTCAGAATTCAAACAAGTTAGAATTAGCATACAGGGATGTTAAGACAGTTACTATAACTGTATTCCATATATTTAGTAAGCTAAGTAGAGACATGAAAGACATAAAAAGGTCCAGGTCAAACTTCTGAAGATAAAATCTACAATGCTTCAGATTTAAAATTCATTGGCTGGGATTAACAGCGAATTACAAAATTACACATCTCAAAACAAAAAGTTAGTGAACTTGAAGACAGAATAATACAAACTATTCAAAAATGAAATTCATACAGAAAAAAAGATTTTGAAAGAGTGAAAATAATATCATCTAACTCTGGGATAACTTCAAGAGATCTGATATATGTGTAGTTACAGTATTCAAGAGAGGAGAGGCAGAATATTTGAGGACATAATGAAAATGGCTAAAAATTTTCTAGAGCTGGTGAAAATTATAAATTCGCAGATCCATGCAAGAAGTTCAATGACCCCCAAATATTAAAAAAGTGAAGAAAACTAACTACACCAAATTATACCCAGATATAATTGCTAAAAAAAAAAAAAAAAAGTGATACAGAGAAAATCTCAAACTCAGCCAGAGAAAAAACACATAATACAGTCAGAGGAACAAAGATGAGAATGACAGCATTTTTCTTCTCAGGAATGATGCAAGCTGGAAGACACTGGAGCAACATCTTTAAAGTACAGAAAGAAAAAGCAAAAAAACACCAATCGAGCTTAATATGGTTTGGATGTGTGTCCCTACCCAAGTCTCATGTTGCATTGTAATCGCCAGTTTTGGAAGAAGGGCCTGGTGGGAGGTGACTGAATCATGGGGGAGGACTTCCTCCTTGCTGTTCTTGTGATAGTGAGTTCTCATGAGATCTGGTTGTTTAAAAGTGTATAGCACCTCCTCCTTCTCTCTCTTCCTCCTGCTCTAGCCATGCAAGATGTGCTGCTTTCACTTCACTTTTCACTGTGATTTAAGTTTCCAGGCCTCCCCAGAATCAGAAACTCATACAGTCCGCAGAACCATTAGTCAACTAAACTTATTTTTAAAATATAAATTACACAGTTTCAGGTATTTCTTTATAACAGTGTGAGAATAGATGAATAAACAAAATTCGTGCCTAGGAGTGGGGCACTGCTATAAAGATACCTGAAAATGTGGAAGCAAATTGGGAACTGGGTCATGGGAAGAGGCTGAAACAGTTTGGAGCACTCAGAAAGACAGGCAGATGAGGGAATGTTCCGGATTTCCTAGAGACTTATTAAATGGTTTTGATCAAAATGCTGATAGTGATATAGACAGATATGGGCAGGCTGATGAGGTCTCAAATGGAGATGAGGCACTTATTGGGAACTGAAGTAAAGGTCACTCTTGCTATGCTTTAGCAAAGAGACTGCTATCTTTGTGCACCTGCTCTAGGGATCTGTGGAACTTTGAACTTGAGAGTGATGATTTAGGGTATCTGGCAGAAGAAATTTCTAAATAAGAAAACATTCAAGATATAACCTGTTTGCTTCTAGCAGTGTATATGCATATGCATGAGCAAAAAGATGATCTGAAACTGGAACTTGTATTTAAAAGGAAAGCAGAGCATAAAAGTTGGAAAAATTTGCTGCCTGACCATGTATCAGAAAAGTAAAATCCATTTTCTTGGGAGAAATTCAAGATAACTGCAGAAATTTTCATAGGAGGAGCCAAACATTAATAGCCAAGACAATGGGGAAAATGTCTCCATGGCATTTCAGGGAACTTCGTGGCAGCCCCTCATATCACATGCCCAGAGACGTAAAAGGGAAGAATGGTTTTATTGGCCAGGCCCAGGTGCTGCTGCCCTGTGCAACCTTGGGACATTGCTCCATGTGTCCCAGATACTCCAGCTCTAGCCGTGGCTAAAAGGGCCCCAGATATGTCTCAGGCCGCTGCTCCAGAGGGTACAAGTCATAAGCCTTGGCAGCTTCCATATGGTGCTAAACCTGTGGGTTTGCAGACAGCAAGAGTTGAGTCTTAGGAGCCTGCAGAGGATGTATAGAAACCTCTGGATGCCCAAGAAGTCTTTTGTAGGGGCAGATCCCTCATGGATAACCTCTAGTAGGGTAGTGAGGAGGGAAAATGTGGGGTTGGAGCCCCCACCCAGAGTCCCCACTGGGGCACTTCCTAGTGGTGCTGTGAGAAGAAGAATACTGTCCTCCAGACCCTAGAATAGTAGATCCACTGATGGCTTGCACTGTGCACCTGGAAAAGCCACAGGCATTCAACACCAGCTGTTGAGTGCAGCCATAGGAGTTGGGCCCTGCAGACACATAGTGACAGAGCTGCCCAAAGCCCTGGGAGCCCACCTCTTGTATCAGTGTGGCCTGGATACAAGACACAGAGTCAAAGATTATTTGGGATCTTCAAGATTTAATAACTACCCACTGGGTTTTTTACTTGCATGGAGCTTGTAGCCCCTTTGTTTTGGCCAATTTCTCCCTTTTAGATCCGGAGTATTTAGCCAACGCCTGTACGCACATTGTATCTTGTAAGTCACTAACTTGTTTTTGATTTTACGGGATCATAGGTGGAAGGGACTTGCTTCTCAAATGAGACTTTGGAGTATGGACTTTTGAGTTAATGTTGAAATGAATTAAGACTTTGGGGGACTGCTGAGAAGTGATGATTATATTTTACAATGTGAGAAGGACATGACATTTGGGAGGGGCAAGAAGTAGAATGATATGGTTTAGATTTGAGCCTCCCCACCCAAATATCATGTTGAATTATAATCCCCAATCTTGGATGAGGGACCTGATGGGAGGCGACTGGATCATGAGGGAGGATTTCCATGGTTTGGACTTGTGTGCCCCTAATCTCATGTTGAACTGAAATTCCCAATGTTGAATGAGGGGCCTGGTGGGAGGTGACTGGATCATGGGGGAGGACTTCCTTCTTGCTGTTCTTGTGACAGCAAGTGAGTTATCATGAGAGCTGGTTGTTTAAAAGTGTGTGGCACCTCCCGCTTCTCTCTGTTCCTCCTGCTCTGGCCACATTAGATGTGCCTGCTTCCCTGTTGCTTCCACCATGATTGTAAGTTTTGGGAGGTGTCCCCAGAAACAGAAGCATGTACAGCCTGTAGAACCATGAGTCAATAAAACTATTTTCTTTATAAATTACCCATATTCAAGTATTTATTTGTAGTAGTGCGAGAACAAACAAACACAAAGCTATAATACTATATTAAGTAAAATATTTCTCTAAAATGAAATAAAGACTTCTTAATATATATATAAAAGTTGAAAGAATTCATCACCATCAGACTTGAGCTACCAGAAACATCAAAGGAAGTGATTTGGGCAGAAGGAAAACAATATCAGATGGAAATATTAACCTACATAATGTAATAAAGGGCAGTGATAATGGTAACTACATGAAAATATCTATGTCTCTATCTACATATATATTATTTAAATCTTCTTAAAAGATAACTGTCTTTAGACAAAATAATTAAAATGTATTGTGTTATCTAAAACATATGTAGAAGTAAAATATATGACAATAGCAGTAAGGTTGGGAGAGGGAAAAATGGAAGTAAACAAAGGCAAAGTTCCGATACTACACATGAACTAATATATATTTTAAGGTAGACTGTGATAAATTATAGATAATAAGCCAACAAAGGAGTGAAAATGCTATCACAAAAATGCTCAATCTAAATGAAGGCAGAAAAAAAATGAAAAAGTACAATTAAGAGATGGGACAAAAGAAATAGAAACTAAAAGGTATATTTTAGCCTAACCATATCATTAGAAACATTAAATGAGAACAGTCTAGTCCTTTAATGCCCCAATTAGTCATAGTCTTTTAATGCCCCAATTAAAAGGCAGAGATTGTCATGTTGGATAAAGAAAAACAACACTTAAGTATATACCTACAAGAAATTCACTGCAAATATAAAGCCATAAATAAGTTAAAATGTAAAAGGATGGAAATCAGTATATAATGCTACCATTAATCAAGTGAAAACTGGAGTGATTAATAACATATAATCGATGCTGAGAAAGGAAGTAAAAAATGCTATTTTCACAATGTTTGCTTGTATATATCAATAAAAAATGAACATTTTCAATCCATGTAGAAGGTAATAAAATTTTAACACCCGAGTCTCTGAAAACAAATGAAAAAGCCCTGATGTGTTGTTGTGTGTGTGCTCCTACCATAGCCATTTTCAAGCTACATGATGTCAACCAGCTCACATTTTCTGAAAATTTAAACACAGACTCTTATGAGCCAGTCCCGGTTATCATTGATTTCATGCTATCAAAATATGAACATATAGTCATCATATCCTACCAGGTGGCTCTCCTTTGAAGCAACCATATTTAGAACTTAGAATATAGTTGCTTCAAAAGAGAGTTGTTTAGAATTTAAATGCTGAAACATTACAGACGCTGTAAATGATCCATGAACACATATGATCCAGGGGCTATGAATGTATATGGTCTAAATGAGACAGGATTTCTAACAGCATTCTCTACCCTTCCTCCTTATTAAATAATTTAGCCATTCTTTTGGCCTCAATAAATCTAGGTACCTGCTGAACAAATCAATAAAAATCAGGACATTAACATTTCATCATGGAAACTATGTATGCCTGCAGAAGATGAGAGGATAGGCCTTTGGGGATGTTCAAGGTGATTCTATTTGTTAAGTTCTTAAAGAAAAGTTAATGTGAATATCATAAATTTTATCAATTTCCAGGCCATATCAATTCATTTTAGTCTTTTTTAACAGACTAGAACTTATTTGTAACACAAATGGAGGGCAAATTAAGGGTTCTCATGATGAATCCTAAAGGAAATCTTTACAGATGCTGACTTAAATCATGTATTTATTATTTTTAATTTTTTAGTGTCTTGGACAGAGAGGGAGAAGGGGGATGGAAGTAGATTTAGTTTTTGCTCTTTAAAAATTATTGGTAGGTAGGTGCTGACTGCTTCCACACATGGAATCTCATGTATAAAATGGGGTAGTGACAATAGATAGTTCTGGGATTTCAGGCACCATACCTTAAATATCAATGAGATAGTTTCTCATAAGTGAGACTTTTAAGCTACCACTCATAACATGGCATGGGAAGGCAATTCCTCTGCCCTGTTAAAAGGCTGGCCTTAACTTTAAGACTAAACACACCATCCTCCCCTCAGCCCACCTCTAACCCTCAAATAATAAATTTTTTAGACTATCATCAAATCTGACCAGAAACAAAAACTATCATGTCTTATCTGGAAACTAGATAAGGGGGCATATATCCTGTTCAATATATGCAAGTTTTCTGTTTAGTGTGTTAGGGAGGCCAGAGCAGTGTGTACTAGTTGAGTGAGGTCCAAAAGTATAGACTGTTAAAAATATGCCAACTTCTCTTCTCAGTTCAGAAGGATCCCTAAGTTCCTGACTCATACAGTCTGTGCTTTACACAGCCTGTGAGAGGGAATCTTAATTAATCACATTAATTCCATGGACTCTAAAAAGAAGCAGTCCTGGTGTTTAATGATGCAATGGCAGGTCAGCCACAGGATATGAAAAGTAGGGTTTATAGTTCAAGATATGAAGAGTAGGCCTTGGGAGCTGTGGGTGGTGGTGGAGGAAGGCAGACAGGGACAAAATGAGGTAGAGAATGTGAAATGGTGGCAAAAGCTTGGGACCTAGCGTCAGCCATATTGGAATCTCCCGAGCTGTGCCACAAATTTCTGGTGACCTGGACAAGTCCCTCTTCCTCCCTGACTTCCACTTATATCATCTAAACAATGAAGGTGTAGGACTAATAGTTTCTAAAGGCTTTTGTTGCCCCAAGAGTCAATGATTTTAGGGACTCCTTTAACCCATCTGGCAATGACTTTTTATGTCTGCCTTAAGGGAAATGATAAGAACTCATAAGCTCTTTTAAGTATAAGGCCTAGTTCAGTTTACAAAGTGCTTTTGACATACGTATGTTCTTTGATCCATCCTAGCAATAGCCTTCTGAGATAGGTAGAGTGGGTACGTTCATCCCCAGTTGACAGATGAAGAAACTTCAGGCTCAGAGGCTAACACTTATTGATTATTTACACTTTATGTGCTAAGCATGTTACATGGATCATCTCCCTTAGTTCTCACAATGACTCTCTGAAGAATTTTATGGTAGGTAATTTATTATTTACATTTTACAGATGAAGACAAAGAGGATCCTTGATTTGCCCATGGTCACTTAGGTGGCAAATACCTATGTTTCAGAGCCTTGCACTTAACATTTATGCTATATACTGCTTATTTTGTAAGGGCCTGAATGGAGTCTTGCCTTTGGGAACAGGGGGTAAGGATAGAGGAAACACCCATAATTAGAGAAAACATAAATCTGCTTTGGGCAGGCATACCCTTGGCAACATTGTGAACAGAGTTTGTCTTTGCTGCCTTTTGACATCTCTGGTCCCCATCAGGTGCCCAGTGCCAATCAAGATTTATTTACATAGGCCATATTCTCTAAAGCTCATAGAGGTGGTAAAGCATTTTCTAGAGCAGGAGTTCCCAATTCTCACTGGACAGCTGGGGATCTTTAGCTTCATTTTAGAGAATTAGATTCAAATAGTTCAGAGTCAAGATTAAAGCTTTTCAGGTGGTTCTAACGTGCAGTCAGGGTACAGAACAAATACTGTTCTCAGTCTTGGCTGCACATTAAAATCATCTGGAGAGATTTCAAAAGTTAACAAAGTGCACAACCTCCAGAAATGCTGATGCAATTGTTTTGGGGTATAAACTTGATTTTGGGATTTTTATAAGCTCCTAAGTGATATTAATGTAGATACAAGGTTGAAAATCACATATCTATCCAAAAGGCCTATGATCTACTGTATGGCCTTCACCACTCACTAAATAAACTTGGGTAAGTAACATAATCTTAGACATGGTTTCTTCATCTTAAACATAAAGAAAATAATAATATTCATATTATGAGGTTATTCTGAGAATTAAAAAATGTTTGTAAAGGGCTAATATCTGGCACGTAGTAAGTGCTAAAAAACTAGCTATAATGATAAAATACTATGCAGGATAAAAAATATCTGATTAACTAAATCTTACTAAGGCAATGGTTCTCAAACTTTAGCATCCATTAGAATTACCTGAAGGCTTATTAAAACACAGATTGCCTCTCGCTACTCATACTTTATGTCTGGGGTGATACCAATAATATGCACTTGTAACAAGTTCCCAGATGAAACTGATGCTGCTAGTTTGAACATTATACTTTGAGAAGCACCATAATAAAATATTAGCCTGAACAGTTTCAGATTCCTCAATAAATGATTTTTTTTGAGACAGAGTCTCATTCTGTTGCCCAGACTAGTGTGCAGTGGCAATCTTGGCTCACTGAAACCTCTGCTTCCTGGGTTCAAGCAATTCTCCTGCCTCAACCTCCCAAGTAGCTGGGATTACAGGCATGCGCCACCACACTCAGATAATTTTTGTATTTTCAGTAGAGACGGGGTTTCACTATGTTGGCCATGCTGGTCTCAAACTCCTAACATCAAATGATTCGCCCATCTCAGCCTCCCAAAGTTCTGGGATTACAGGTGTGAGATACTGTGCCGACCCTCAAACAAGCATTGATACATTAAAAACACCCCAAGGATGTTATGATGATGGAATTTAAGATATTTCAATTGACAAATAGTGGGGAGATATTTGGGGACAGGCGATATCCTTGTAAAAAACTGACTACTCCACTTAGTTTTAAGATGAGTCCATCTCAGCTTCCCTGGGCTATTTTCCAAAGCATGAGACAGGACAGAGGCTGCTCTAAATGAGATTTTGTAACAGAGTAGAGAAAGCTTCATCATTTTATTTTCTTTTCAGTACCATTTAATGAGATCTGTCCTTTCCCCTCCTTCACTCTCTCCTCTAATTTAAAAAACAATGCCACTAAAGTGGCACATCTTCACAGAAGGGTTAAATTCATGTTTAAATGTATTCCAAGGCTTATAAAACACATTAAGACGGTTGGAAATGTGATTATTTCCTATCAAAAAGTGTCAGAGAAATAAGGATGCTTCCCAATGTGTCTGGGGAGGTTCTGACAAATAGACTAAGGCAGACAAATTTCTGTCCCAACCCTGACAGCTACTGAAGTCATCAATTCTGGGAGGGATAAGGCAGGCTGTGAGCCCAATAAGGAGGCTGGCAAACGTGTTTGCAGCATGCTTTCTACTTTTCTGTGTCCCTGCCAAGTACTCCCCTCAACTTGCCCAGCACTGGATTCCCAACTCTAACCATCACCCTATTTTTGGGCAGCAGATATTATCCTTAATAACCTCCACCCCAATCAAAATCTTTTGGACTTTTTATTTCTCTAATATCTGGCCAAGGCTAGGCAGTTGACTTGCTGAATTTACATACATAAATTCACATTGGGCAGGCACGGTGGCTCGCACCTGGAATCCCAGCACTTTGGGAAGCTGAAGTGGGTGGATCACCTGAGGTCAGGAGTGGGAGACCAGCTTGACCAACATGGTGACACTCCAAAATACAAAATTAACCAGGCACAATGGTGCATGCCTGTAATCCTACATACTCATGAGGCTGAGGTGGGAGAATCCCTTTGGGTGGAGGTTGCAGTGAGCCAAGATTGTGCCATTGCACTCCAGCCTGGACAACAAGAGCAAAACTCCATCTCAGAAAAAAAAAAAAAAATCTGCCTGGTGTGGTGGTTCACACCTGTAATCTCAGCACTTTGGAAAGCTGAGGCGGGCAGATCACCTGAGTTCGGGGTTTCAGACCAGCCTGACCAACATGGAGAAACCCCATCTCTACTAAAAATATGAAATTAGCCGGGTAGGGTGGTGCATGCCTGTAACGCCAGCTACTTGGGAGACTGAGGCAGGAGAATCACTTGAACCCAGGAGGCAGAGGTTGAAGTGAGCCGAGATCACGTCATTGCACTCCAGCCTGGGCAGCAAGAGCAAAATTCCATCTCAAAAAAAAAAAAAAAAGTCACATTGAATGTGTGAGTGGTAGGTATTGCTTAATGGGATATTTTTTCCCAAGGAATTTGTATCAAAAGCAGCAGTTAAACGAATGAGTCTCAAATAGTGGGAAGCCAGGCACTGCCGCTGGTGGCATGGTTGTTTTTGTGCACAACATAGTGGTGGCGAGAAGTTTGTACCATTCCTTATATCATACGCTCTCCATCTCTGAAAGAAGGTAAAAAAATTTGGTTGTTAGGATGGCATTTGGGCAAATATGACAATATGCTCCAGAGCAGATAAAGTGGGGAGATGCGTAGAAACTTAGTTCCACAGGTGGATGGGTTTGACATTGAAGCAATCGCTCAATAGCTTTACCTCTTGATACTCATCTATAAAATGAGGTTAATAATATCCTGCCCCGCCTCCCTGTTTCAAGTTGTGAAATTGAATCTTCATGGCACATGTGAAGGCATGCTGTAAATTAGTAGGTGTTAGAGAACACTGGATTCTGTTGGGAAGAAATAAGGGAGGGACAGTGGGTTGGGGGGAGTTGGGGAGTTGGGAAGGGACAACATGGGGAGAAATGCCAGATATAGGTGATGGGGAGGAAGGCAGCAAAGCACATTGCCATTTGTGTACCTATGCAACAATCTTACATGATCTTCACATGTACCCCCAAACCTAAAATGCAATAAAAAATAAAATTAAAAATATAAAAATTAGTGGATGGTAGAGAAATTCAAGTTTTTTTGTTTTGTTTTTTTTTTTTACATTTAACCTAATTTTATTCATGCTTGCCTTGGGATGACAACAATGATAAAATAAGTGATAAATCCTTAGCCATATGAGAAAAATAGGTTGAAGGTTAGTAAAGTTTCACATACTAGAAAAGTTGTACTGAATAAAAAGTACTCTTGGCTGGGAGTGGTGGCTCACACCTGTAATCTCAGCACTTTGGGAGGCTGAGGTGGGCAGATCACCTGAGGCTAGGAGTTCAAGGCCAGGCATTCAAGACCAGGCTGGCCAACATGGAGAAACCCTGTCTCTACTAAAAATACAAAAATGAGCCTGGCATGATGGTGCATGCCTGAAATCCCAGCTACTCGGAGAGTGAGGCAGGAGAATTGCTTGAACCCAGGGGGCAGAGGTTGCAGTGAGCTGAGATCACGCCACTGCACTCCAGACTTGGCATCAGAGAGAGACTTTATCTCAAAAAAAAAAGAGTACTCTTGATGTCGTCAAATTGACTATTACCATACCTCATATTTTGGAGCCACGAAAATCCACTGATTTGATGTGGATACAGCATATTTATCAGGCATGTCCTTCTGTGGATCTCAATGTCTACATCTGTTCCAGGAGGGGGTAGGAGGCCTGGATATTCACACATAGCACAATTTTCTGGGTGTTCATAGGGAGGAAAGAAGCCACCAAGGAAGCTGGCTGCCATTGCTGCCTCCTCTCCTGTTCAGAGGGGATAGCCCAAGAGCCAGAGAAGAATCAGTAAAACTTTGTAGGGATCTATACACTGGAGGCTTCTTGGAGGACCCCGAGTGGCCCACTGATGTTCCCTCCTACTGAGCTGCTTTCAGTGGAAGATGTACAAGTACTCAAGACCCTTCAGGACAGTAAGATGCTGGTCTAAACCAGCGTAGCTCCAGGCCATAAGTAGGAAGATAGCTCAGCAAATAGCAAATACTCCAAGGACCTGAAATGATCTGAGACTACTTTGCTTTGAATCACTCCACCGTGGAGAAGCAGCTAAACTTACAGACTCTTGATGTATTTGCCCTGGTATAGGCAACCCTCAGCTCCCACTTCTCAGTAGTAATTTACATGAGAAGAGCCTGCTCATGTGGAGAAGGCTTAAAATAATAAAACTTGTGTTCAACCCCAAAGACCCTAGCAGTCTGCCAACCCCAGAAGAGCAGTGACTCCCAGCTGGTCAGACTCGGCACCCATGGTTATCCAGTACAACTTGCTCCAGGAGAAAAGCAGAGGGCTGCAATGAGGCGATTATCATCCCTGCATAAGGTGGGTATCAAGTGATTCCATAGCTGCATTGGGGCTTAAAGATTGGGGTTGCAGTGGTGAGTAACAGACAGCATTTCTGATATGTTTATCTCCACATAAGAGAATCTCAGAGATCACCCTATAAATAGAAGCATTACAATCTCTCACTTAAAAAAAATTCTATAAACCTGGTAATTATGCCTCAGATTCTACTGATGGTGTTTAAGCATTGCTGTTTTCTGAGGCCTTAAAATGGGAAACAATACATCTAGTGATTAAGAGCCAAGACTCCAATAAGGGCAGGGCTTATTTACTAACTCTTCATCTTAGTGAAGTTGGTTAATTTTTCTAAAGTTTAGTTTCCTCATCTATAAAAAAAAAAAAAGGAGGGGGGTAAACAATAATACCTTCAGCAGAATAGTGATTAGCAATAACATTTAGTAAGTGCTTAACACAGTGCTCCGTACATAAGAAATGCTGGGGAAAAAAAGGTAGCTGCTATTACTATCTAAAATCCAAACTGTCCTGCTGAAGATTTCCCTAAATCTCCATTAGCGAGTTTGGCAGACACCTCTCTTTAAGAGACAATTTGGCAGAGTGTAAATATTATGGGCTTTGGATCTGAACAGACTTGATTTTAAATCCAGCCTCTTTCACTCTCTAGGTCTGAGATCCCTATATTGTTATGAACCTCAGGTCCAGCCTATTATAAAATGGAAATAATACCTTATGGGACTGTTGGGAGAATTATGACATAAAGTTTGTGATGCACCTGGTACATGGTAAGCACTCAACAAACATTAGTTTTTTTTCTGAGGAAAGGAATGGACTCTAACACGACATAAGGGGATGCTGTTGAAAGTAGGGCAATGGGTATTATAAGGAAAAGGTGGGGCACTGGAGACAAACTGATTCCCTGTGGCCCTGATCTAGGATGTGGATAATTTACTGAGTTAATGGAAATGATGTAAGAATCCAGTGCTGTAGAAATGTCAGTACACCATAATAAAAAAGGCAATATGGACATAATATAACTGTATATGGGCTCAGAAGGTCAGACAATGTATAAGACAGGACATTCAAGGTTTCTTCCATGCTCACTGTACTCTTCTGAGGTGTTCTTAACTGACCATCCCACATCTGCAGACATATAATGGAGTTTTTGACTGGCTATGAGACAGTCTAGCATGAGAACTTTATCTAGTAGGGGGTGCTGATAGGGCACTGACGGGATAATCCCATCAGATCCTCTCTCACAGAGTTTACAAGAAAAGACTGGCTATGTTAACAATGGGCACTGACTGGACAAGAACAGACATCAGCTTACTGAGGGGAACTTTTATTAGAATTATTAATAACCCAGATCTTTTGTCAGACTGTTAGAGCAATGTTTTTGCAGTTAGCAAAATGGTGTACCACCTCCGTGACACTTGTTTGTGTGGTTAGCAAAATGGTGAACCACACTCTGTGCTTCTCCACATATCTTTATAATAAATCCTTTTCAGCAGAGGTGACCTGAGTATATCTAGGTTCCTAAGAATATAGAAATATTTGGGTGCATATTTCAGCCCTGCCACTTAATAGTTTTCTCATGTATAAAATGGGAGGTGTGAGGATTGAGTTAATACATGCAAAACATTTAGACTAGTGTTTGGCACATAGTAAGTGTTCAAAAATTGTTACCTATTCAAGTCTGTCAGTATCTCTTCTATGGCTCCCCAAGATGTTAAAAAAAAGAAACCCAAACTTACCCTTTAAGTAGAAGGACAAAGCATCATTTATAAACAAAATAGAAGATTCCTGCATGGAGGTCACAATCATTCAGTAATCATATTTAAATAGTAATCATATTTAAAGCAAACATATTTAAATAGGTTTAACCCAAATTTATAAAAGTATATTTTCTCATTTTATTAACCAGTGAATATAGTCTTTACTCATAGATGTTCTCATACATGGTAGGAAACATCATATATGAATAGTGAACACTTAGCAAAGAAATCTCTCCATAATTGCATTTTGAAGGCCTTCATGACTTACAATGGAAAGATTTTCTAAACAGATCTGCTCTTCAATAGAAATTCACAAAATACTGGAATTTGTTCACGGATCAATCTTGCATAAAGTAAGAAAAAACATCCTACTTCTTTAACCTAGATTAGTAGTATACTTGCTAAAATAAAACTTGGTCACTTCTCCACATTTGAGAATGTTATATCAGAAAATTGCACACTCATACTGGGTAAAATATAGGTATTCCTAGGGAGATGACAAGTAGTACAACTGGTCATGTTTTTTTTTAACTCAAGGATCCTGACTGTCCAGAGTTTGTTCTTCTTTATAACCTTATAACTTTTGTGTCTCCCCCGCCAACAACCCCACGTTATGCATACAACTTCCACTCAGCTAGACGCAATTCACATGACTGAGAAAACATTTAAACTTATTTATTGTCCACTTCATTTCTTCCAGTTATTAAAGAGTTGTTTTAAAAGAATGAATACATTTAACTATGAATTCGAGTACATGTAACTTGAGTTGGTTCAGTTTTGTTCTCATTGTTATTTTGCTGGTTGGATTAAAAACAGGTTAAGAATCATGGAAATCAATCAACAATCATATGAAAAAAGGTGTATAATAATAAATGATATTAATACCATGTGAATTAACCTCCTTTTAAAATACAGGCTGGGTGTGGTGGCTCACACTTCTAATCCCAGCAATTTGGGAGGCTGAGGCATGAGGATTGCTTGAGGTCAGTAGTTTGAGACCAGCCTGGCCAACATAGTGAGACACCATCTCTACTAAAAATAAAATAAAATACAAATACAGCATGATAAGAGTTTAGTAGAAATAGGAGAATCATTAAAATGTGTTTCACAATTTCACTGTCAGTATGAAAAGTTAAATTTTTATGGTGGTCTTAACAATGATATTTAGCAAAGAGAAAATTGCAAAAATGAACAAACCTTAATTTCTTTGGTTTAATGTTGTGGTTTTTTTTCTAGTTAAATTTCAATGGAAATTTTTTTAATTTAAGGAATTTAAATAGTCATTGAATTACTGGGTGAAAATTCTAAGAATAATTTAAATTTAAAATCTGATAAACACAGATTAAAGTCAACTGCATTTCTGATTAGATAATAAAAACGTAAAACACAAAACAAAAATATCCCATACCCATTGTATGACACTAAATGAGGTGTTTTTGACTATGTAAACATTAAGTAAACATGTTTCCATGCTTTTATTTTTATGTATCACAACTCACTGCAGACAGATTTTAAACTACTTTGAATTTCTAAAATCCTAAAACTTTTATTCTGTACTCTCTACTGTATAAAGTACTTTACTCTGTAGTACTTTGGTGCTGAATATTTTATCTAACTTTTGAGGAAGGTGGTTAATATACAAGAAGCTAATGCTTAGCTCTGTCAAAAATACATTTCTCACACTTTTACATATAATATGTATAACTATATATAAAATCCGTCAAGATGGAAACTCCCTGGAATTTCTTACTGTATTGAAAAGTATAGCAAGGCAAAAGAAAGCATTATATATAAACAGTGTTTAAGCAAAAAAGCATTCTGACGTATATAGTATTTTTAGTGTAAGTAGAGTGTAACTTATCTATACATACAAAGAATGTTTCAGAAGCAAGTGAAGCAAGCAGAAGCAGCAGCTCTTTAAATTACATTCGATCAGAGAGAAGAGCAAATCTCTGTGATAGTTCATCCTGGAGAAAGCAAATTTTACAAGTCACCAAGGCAGTGAAAAACATATAACACTAACATTTTAAACATGATCTAAAATCCTGCCTCAAAAATCCACACTAAAACCAACATTAAGAGTTTAATTTTTTAAACTTTTCAGAAAAAAATGAAGACTTTCATAGAGCAGAAGCTATGAAGGGAAGCAAATTCAACTTCCAAATTAAATGTGCTTGCATTTAGAAAATTCCCATCATTACAGAGCTAAAGGCTGATCACATTTTTCTAATTTATAATATAATATTAAAGTAGAAAAATACTCATTATAAAAGAAAAAGGTGAATATATATTTACTCATGTTTAATTTATATAAAAGGCTTAATTTATATATATTATATATACATGTATTTCCTAAATCATTTATATACATATCAAACACACACCAGCAAAGATAAAATCCAACCTCTACCTGTTCCATGGAAGCAACACTTGTGCCAACAGAATCTGTCTGAACTTGTGGTAGCTCCATATTGATTTAAGGCTATAACTTAAAAATAAATAGTATATGAACGTTAATACAGGCATTGTTAGTCTTTATCTAATATGTATTGTAAATTTAAATATTCCATCTTCCATTTTACCTTAGTTTACATAAAAATAAAACAGGTTCAATTTTATAAATACAAATTGAGCTTAAATATCTTCTGAATGTCTACCTTAAGATAATGAATTTACTAATTACAAAGTATTTTTGTTGAGCCCTTAAAGTGACCCATGTGGATGGTAATCTTATGACATAAAAGATAATAACACTGGGAAATGATCTGGTCTTCAGAACAAAAGACCAAACTAATGGTTATCCAATACATTAGATTTACTGAAGATTACTCTGTTTCCTACTGTGAAGGAAAATTAATATGCTAAAAAAGATAAAACAGGCTAGATAACTCTAGCCTCAGGATCCATACCTAATATTTGAGTTAACTTCAATTTCAGTTTTTAGCTCCTGAGCTACCATTAGCAGGAATCATTATTTGCATTCAACCATACAACTGAGTTTCAGAAAAGTTAAGTACACTTGTCTGAGATCACTCTAGTGATAGACATAGGATTTTTATCTAGGTTTAACTGTCTACAAGGCCTATAATTTTAATCTCTAATGTACCACTCCTCTAGTGCATAAATTATCCTTTCTGTTTGTCTCTATACCAGTGGAGTGTATGCCAACTCCAGCATGAAAATACTACAGGAATATAACGACATTAATAATCATTATGATATTCTTTTTTTGTTTTTTTTTTTTGAGACAGACTCTCACTCTGTCATCCATACAGTGGCATGTACTTGGCTCACTGCAACCTCCACCTCCTGGGTTCAAGTGATTCTCCTGTCTCAGCCTCCCGAGTAGTTGGGATTACAGGCACGCACCACCACGCCTGGCTAATTTTTGTATTTTTAGTACAGATGGGATTTTGCCATGTTGGCCAGGCTGGTCTTGAACTCCTGACCTCAGGTGATCCACCTGCCTCAGCCTCCCAAAGTGCTGGGATTACAGGCATGAGCCAACATGTCCAGCCCATTATGAGATGCTGTACACAGATGTTTATTGAAAAAGTAAAGGTATAAAATTTAGTTGGGGGAATTACTAACTCAATCAGTAACTGGATACTTAAACATGTTTAAGGATGGGCATTGGTGTTTCTATATTAGTGGTTATACGTGTTTCTACTGCCAGTCACCACACATTGACATTTTTAGTCTCTTGATTTTGGCCCCTACTACCCCAAGGAGCATCTGGAAATGTATTGAGACATGTTTGGCTGTCACAACTGTAGAAAGGGGTGTCACTGGTATCTAGTGGGTAGAGGCCAGAAATGCTGCTAAACATTCTACAATGTACATGACAGCCCCCAGGATTATCCATCTGAAAATGTCAATAGTATCGAGGTTGTGAAATCCTGCTCTAAACCTCATAAAAAAGTTACCTACTGATTTCATTTCCCACTGAGGGTCAATAAGGCTATAATGTAGTAGCATTCATTTTATAAGACTTCCCTTGCTATATTTTCAAGCCAAATCATCTCATTTAGTTTTTAGCAGAAACAGACACAAGTGCTTAGTCTCTTATAAAGACTATGTTTTGAAGATAGTTTTCTGACACACAACGCCTTGGTTATAATACTTAACAAAAATCACATTTCTTGTTCCCCTCCATATATGGGCACTCTTGGAAACTAACAAAACAAAATAGTGTACAACTTAAACCACAGCCCTGTTCTCGAACATTACAAACCTGATTTTTAATTTGCTAATCTTGATTTTAATTCTCTAGTAATATATTAGTGATCTAAAGAGTTGATAAACTTAACTATTTATTCTAATCAGGTATTAGCTTAGATAGGAGAATAGTATTCATCAACTTTATTTTCCAGATGTCTTCAAATCTTCTCTTCCAAGGAGAGGAGAACAAAATAAGACTAAGCCTCATTTCGAACTAGTACTGTATGTTTGAAAATGAATTACAAAACATTAGCATCAATTTTTATTTTTTACTATTACATTATCTTGAACTAAACATTACATCAGAGAATAACGGTACAACATGACTTCTATAGTAAAGATATCATGGATAAGTCATTCTTCCAAGACATGAAGGGCCTGAAATAAACAGCTTGTATTACACATCCTATTTCCAATAGCAGTACCACAAAAGGATATGAATTATTTACTTAAAAGAAAAACCAAATTATTATATGTAATATTGCTGTCTTTTGAACCCCTTGGACATTTTGCACATATTGCTCAGTTTGCAGTACTCAAACTAGACTTACGACTCGATGGCCTGATCATAGCAGAATTATTTTGGAAGTTCCTTTTTTCAAAAAAAAAAAATTATATATTTTATATATGCTGCACACAGTAGGTATTGCGCAAATGTTCAAACACTCCTGCTTCCTTTGATCATCTTTGTCAATTTCTTTTCACACTCTAAATTAGTCTATCTCCAGAGATTTTTAAGAAAATACTAAGATGATTGAAACAAAGCGAGATTTTTTATAAGCATGGCAAGGAATTGAATAACTGTTTAAGTCCTTTGAAACACTGAATTCTAGGGTCAAAAACCTAACTCTAACAATTCGTGGTAAAGAGAAATATTTTCATGTGTATCACAGAATTTTAGAACCTCTAGATATTAAATCAAAATTTTCCAAAATCACCTGGATAACTTCTTACCTAGCTTCATCTGCCATTTCCTGAAGCAGCATTTCCATTTGGTTCTAGAATAAAAAAATGAAGATTTCTATTTCAATAGCATTTGCTTTTAGCATGGTTTTTTGTTTTGCTTTAAAAGAGAGAAACTGGACTCTAATTTTTTAAAAGAAAGCATTTAAAAAATATTTTGTACCACCAGAGGGAGCTGCATAATTTCCGAATATAAATATTTTTCTGAATAATACTAAATGCTAAAGCTTAAAACTATGAGGTTATGAAAAAATATCAGCAGTGAGATTCACATATGATTTAAATCTGAGTAATTATAGATCTCTCCAAGTGAAAGTGAACTAATTTATAAAAGCTCCAATCTAACCCACTTTGCTTTTATTGTGTGTAATAGATTTAACTTTTAGATTAAAATAATCAGAATTGTTCTTTCTGCCAGTCGATGTAAATCTGATATTAAGGATGACTTTGTCAAGTATCAGAGATGAATAAAATATAAGTATTCAGATATTTACTAAAGTACAGGCATTCTCAGGGAATAGAGTCAGATTAATAATAAAAAAACTCTTCTAGTTTTTAATTTAGTTATTAAAAATATTTTTCATATACAGGTGGAAATTCTAAGATGTGGTCCCAGCTCTACTATTAACAATGAGTATGATTTTAAGCAATTCACTAACCTTGCTGTTGGGCCTTAGTTCTTATTCTCTTTCATTCACTTTTAAAATATTTCCAAAATACTGAAAAAGTTCATGAAATAATAGATTCCTATGTGCATTAACATTTTGGTTTTACTTCATATCTAAAATAGCATTATTTGTGCTTCAAAAATTTACTTAAATTGTATTATACAATGATTTCATTCCATAACTTTCTTTCCTCACTCAACCTTGTAAGATTATATTGCTATATCTAAAGATCTAGTTCATTCACTTTAACTACTGTATGATGCTGCAACACATAAATAGACTCAATTTTATTTATCCATTCTATTTTTAGAATTTAGAGTTTTCTTAATTTCTCCCTATTACAGACAATTGTACAATGAACATTCTTATGTGTATGTGTATATGTGTGTATGTATGTATATATAGAGAGAAATATATATATACATATAAATATATATATATATATATATATATATATATATATACACCTTTGTCTACACATGTAGGGGCTGCTTCATGTATAAATTTGGAAGTAAAAGTACTGGGTTACATACATTTTCATATACTGTGATTTATTCAACAACATTCAAAAATTCTGAACAGTTACTTTATGCCAGATATTTTATGTGCTAGGGAAGCCTCAATGAACAAAGATAATAAAAATATGCCCTCATTAAGCTTACATTCTAGTGTGTACATGAGAAGGGACGGCAAATGCATTTTTTAAAGAAGCATATGGTATGTTAGAAGGCAATATATATAGTGGAAAAAAACAAAGCAGGGAAGGTAGAGAATAGGAGGCATGGTAGGTATGGTAGGTACAGTGTTGATGCAATTTTAAGTAGGATGGTCAGGAAAGACCTCACTATAAAAATGACTTAAAGATCTAAAGGATGTAAGATAGTAAGCAACAAGGATGTCTAGAGGAAGAACATTCAAGGGAGAAGAAACTGCAAGTGGAATGGCTTTCAGGCTGAAATATACTTGGTGTGTTTGACAAATAACAAGAAATCCAGGTGCATGAATAGACTGATGAGCAGTAACAGGTCGGGACAGATCAGTGTAAGGTAGAACATGTAGAACCTTATGGGCATTTGGAAACAATCTGGCTTTTATTGAGAAAACTGTTGAACCACTTGAAAGTTTTTAGAGGAATGACATGATCTGACTTGTGCAACAAGATTGCTCTTGTTGCTATGTTGAGAACAGACTGTAGATATTATCAAATTGCTTTTCCAAACTGGACATGCCAATTTGCATTCTAATTACTACTCATTAGCAGGATGTGAGAATTTGGGCAACTAAGTGTATTCAACCAGATCCCTCTCCATTTCTGCTGTAAATTTTGGTTAAGTTTTTGTGACTAATGTTTTATATGTATCTGAATGTCTCCAGCACCTGGCATAATATCTGACAGGAGAACTTGCTCAGTGAATGTCAGGTGAATGAACTGAGAGGCACTTTAGATAACATCAAATCCAACTCCTACATTTTACAGTTATGAAAACTGAGGCCCCAGGGTAGTCAGTATCTGAGTCAAGGTCCCAAAGTTAATTAGAAGCAGAGTGATAACTAGAAGTCCAAGCCACCAAGATAGTGAAACAGAATCTTACAGGAATAATGTCCCCTGCAGGAACATCAAATTGAACAACTATCCATGCCAAACAAAAACAGCAAACACCTTCACAAGAGCTAAAGAAACGAGGTGAGTTGTCCTAGTACCTGATTTTAGAATAATCACAAGAAAAGATGCAATGAAGACTGTGGAGAGTCTCGCATTGCCTAAATTACCCTTTCTGCAACTGTAGGCAGCACAGAGTGGAGAAACAATCTGTCTGCTTGGGGGAAGGAGAGGGAAGTGTGCATGGGACTTTGCCTTGGAATCAGTACCAGCTTGCCACAGTCAAAAACAGCACCAAGCAGAACCCTAAGGCCCCTCATTCTAGGCTTGTGCCCAAGGATGGAGCTCCTATATCTGTCACAGGCCAGATGGGAATCTGTGGTCCCAACATGATGAACCCAAGTCCCAGCCTGCTTCACCAACAGCTGACAAAAGTAGCCTCAAGCTCTGAATAAATTTCAGTGGCAGGAAGGCTGTCACAACTGCAGTCCTTGAGTAAGCCCTGGTGATGTACTGGTCTGAGGCTTTTGGTTTGACACAGTGTGACATCAGCTGCATAGGCCACAGCCTGTCCTCTTCACCCCTCCCCCAACCTCAGACAGTGTAGCATGAATGAAGACTCTTTCTACTTGGAGAGAAAAGAAGTCGGTAAGAAACTTTGCCCAAGGAATTCTCCCTGAATTTTCCCAAGTCTATCAGGGCTGGAGGCCTCAAAGTCTTCAGAAGAGTGGCAGCAAACCTAAGCTTAGGGCACCCTCTAGTGCTAAAACTGCTGCAGTGACCACAAGCTTAGTGAATTCAGAAGTCAGTCACGTTTATTTGAATTTCTGGAAAGCCTTCTGAAGAAGGATGAGGACATACAAGGCCAGACTGCAAAGACTGGAATACACACATAATTTTTCAATGCCCAGACACTGATGCACATTCACAAGAATCAAGAACGTTAAGAGCAATGTGACCTCACCCGACTAAAATAACAGGGAACAGCCCTGGAAAGATGGAGATGTGTGCACTCTCAGACAGAAAACTCAAAACAGCTGTTTTGAGTAAGCTTAACAAACTTCTCAAAAGCAAAGAGAAGCAATTCAGAAACATGTCAGATAAATTTTACAAAGGGATTGAAATACTAAATCAAACAGTAATCATGGAGCTGAAAAATACAGTGAATGAGATTTAAGAAATGCATTAGGTCTTATCAGGAGAATTAATCAAACAGAACAAAGGACCAGTGAGCTTGACAACAGGCTATTTGAAAAAAACACAAAGGAAAAAAAAAGAAAAAGGAATGAAAAATGTTTATGAAATCTATGGGATAGCATCAAAAGGGCAAATGTATGAGTTATTGGCCTTCAAGAGGGAGTAAAGAAAGAGGTAGGGGTAGAAAGCTTATTCAAATAAAAAATAACAGAAAAATTCTAAACCTAGAGAAAGACAAAAATATCCAAATGTAGGTGGTCAAAGACTATCAAGCAGATATAACCTAAGTAAGACTACCTCAGACAAAAATCATCAAATTCTCAAAGGTCAAGGGCAAAGAGAGGCTCCTATAAGCAGCAAGACAAAAAGAAGCAAATAGCATACAAAGGCACTCCAATAGGTCTGGTGACAGACTTAGCAAAAACCTTACAGGCCAAGAGGAAATGGGATGAAATACTCAAAGTACTGAAGTGAAAAAAACAAACCCTGCCAATTCAGACTACTGTATCCAGCAAGCCTATCCTTCAAACATCAAGGAAAGAGAGACTTTCTCAGAAATAGAACAAAAAAAAAGACAATCTTCAAATTCATACAGAAATGCAAAAGACCCTCGATAGTCAAAGCAATCATGAGCAAAATGTATGAAGCTGGGGACATTATACTACTTAACTTTAAAATATGTCACAAAGCTATAGTAACCTAATCAGCATGTTACTGGCATAAAAACAAACAGACAAATAAAATGGAATAGAGAAACCAGAAATAAATCCACATGTTCACAGCCAACGTGTATTTAACAAAGGCACTAAGAATATACACTGGAGCAAGAACAGTTTCTTCAATAAGTGGAACTGGGAAAACTAGATAACCATATGTAGAATACAACTAGACTATCTCTTACCATATAGAAAAAATAACTCTAAATGGATTAAAAACATAAATGTAAAATCTTAAATTATAAAACTACTAAAATAAAACATAGGGAAAATGCTTCATAAAATTGGACTGGGCAAGGATTTTTTTTGAATAAGATACCAAAAGCACAGGTGTATTTGTGTGATGGTTAAACTGAAAGCTCAGGCATTGCTGATGCTGGATATGCAGCATATCCAGGTAACAAAACTGCATTCGTACTCTCAAATATAGTGTTCTAAAAAGCACCTTTGGGAGGCTGAGATAGGAGAATTGCCTGAGGCCAGGAGTTCAAGACTAGCCTGGGCAACATAGTGAGAGCCCCATCTCGACAAAAAAAAAAAAAAAAAAAAAAGTGAAATTGGCTGGGTGTAGTGGGACATTTGTGTAGTTTGAGCTACTTGGGAGATCAAAGCAGGAGGACTGTTTGAGCCCAGGAGTTTGAAGTTATAGCGAGCTATAATCACACAAATGCACTTCAGCCTGGGTGACAGAGCAAGACCCTGTCTCAAAAACAAACCAAAAAGCACAGGCAACAAAAGTAAAAATAAATAAATTACACCAAACTAAAAAGCTTCTGCATGGGAAAAAAATAAATACAGTGAAGAAAGTACCTACAGAATGGGAGAACATAGTCACAAACACCTGAATAGACATTTTTCAAAAGACATACAAATAGCCAACAGGTATATGAAAAAATGTTCAATAGCAGTAATCATAAGGGAAATGTGAGTTAAAATCACAGTGAAATATCACCTCATTCCAGTGAGAATGGCTCTTATCAAAAAGACAGAAAATAACAATTGCTTGTGAGAATATGGAGAAAGGTGAATTCTTATGCACTGTTGGTGAGAACGTAATTTAGTACAGATATTATGGAAAATAGTATGTAGTTTCCTCAAAAAATTTAAAAACTAGAACTTCCATATAATCCAGGAATCCCCTTTTTGGGTATATATTCAAGTAAAATGAAATTAGTATGTCAAAGAGATATCTGCAATCCCATGTTTATTGTAACACTATTCACAATAGCCGAAATATGGAATCAACTTGGTTCATCTAAAGATGAAGAAAATGTGGTATATCTACATAGTAGAATATATTACTCAGCCACAAAACAAAATAAAATCCTGTCATTTGCTTAACATGCATAAACCTGCAAGGTATAAGGTTAAGTGAAAGAAACCTGGCACAGAAAGACAAACATTGCATGACCTTACTAACCTTTGGAATTCAAAAAGTTGATTTCATGAAAGTAGAGAGTAGAATAGTGGTTACCAGAGGCTGGGGATGGAAAGGATGTGGTAAAAGGCAGGACTAGCACACGTTTGTCAATGAGTACAGAGTTAGTCTGGCAGAAAGGGAACATTCTGGTGTTATACAGTAAGGTGGTTATAACTAATAATACCATAGTGTATATTTTAAGATAGATAGAAGATTTTGAATGCTATCACCACAAAGTGATAAACATATAAAATTATGGCTATGACAATAATGCTGATTTAATCACTATACAATGCATGCATGCGCTGACACTGTACTCCATACATATGTACAATTTTGTGTCAATTACAATTTTTTTAATTAAAAAGAAAAAAATAAATTCAAGTGTCCTGACTTCAAGTCATCTTTCAAATGCAGTTGTGTTTTCTAAACTTGACTGATATAAAATCACCTCAGGATGTCCTAAGGTAACTGAATAAGAATCAGAAACTCTAGGAGAGTGCTTCTCAAACTCCATGCCTACAAATCACATCAGAATCTCATTAAAATGAAGATTCTGATTCAGTATATCTGGAGGTAGGGCTTTGAAATTCTATATTCTTAGTGAGCTTCCAGGTGGTAAGAGTGTTCCTGAATCTTGTCCTATATACTTTAAGGAACAAAGCTGTAGGGGAGGGTATAAAAGAATGGTTAAATATGTCCTCACTTTAAGATATATACATATATTCTTTCTTCTTAACTCCAAACCCTAACTATAAGCTTATTTTTTCACTGTTTACCTTTTTGTGAAAATAGCTGTCTGGGGTAAAGTGTTGATGGACAGTTGTTGATTCCTTCTTAATCTAATCTGTAAATCATATTTTTCTCACATCAGCATCCAAAGTATTAGTAACAAGTTCTCTGTTCATTGGACTAACCATGTGATAGGTGCTGGGATCAAAGAGAAGAGTGATAATGAAATAAATTTTCTATCTGAGTGTTTAAATTTTACAAAACTTTGTTTCTAAAATATGTCACATATAAACTAGTTTCAAATTTTAATTTTCTTTGTAGGAGGTCTCTGTCCAGGTTCCAGATTTAGAGAACATCCTAGTTTTCTGAAAATTAAGTCATCTTGTATTTTCTATTTGGTTCACTTCTGACTCATGCATACATAAAACATCTAAATAGCACGTGGACACAGGGAGGGGAGCATCACACGCTGTGGACAGCGGTGGGTGGGGTGGGTGGGGAGGGATACTAAGGGGAGAAATACCAGATGTGGGTGATGGGGGATGAAGGCAGCAAACCACCTTGCCATGTGTGTACCTATGCAACAATCCTGCATGATCTGCACATGTACCCCAGAACCTAAAGTACAATTAAAAAAAAACCTGAAGAGTAGGTAGGCAACATAAGATTATTTGCAATAAGATGAACTAGCTGAGGCGCGGGATAATATCAAATACCAACTGGTTTCAGTGAACCTCTAGTGCAATTGCCTTCATCAATAAGTATCACTGGCAATCAGACAAAACCAGGATCTAGACTCTAGACATGAGATTCAGTATAGTACAATTCCCAGAACTCCAAACCAAGCTAGGGAAAATGCCTCCTCAGAAATCTCGGAGATGAGCAATAACTTCCTACCATCATTCTGAAGACATGCCATGTTTATTTAGCATTCTAGAGATGATTTAGGCTCACAATACCATTATAATTTGAAGTGGGATAATTTAAAAGAGTTATTCTAGGTAGAGAAGTTATACTCACCTGTGGTGGTGTTAGGGTTGTAGAGCTACTCATTGTATCTTCCATTTACTGTGTTTGAATATCCAGTGTTTCAAACTGGTGTTCGAATTTATCCTTTAAGGCAGTAGTCTGTAAAAATAAATACGGTTATTAGAAAAACTTACACTGAAAAGATGCTAACTGAACATAATATAATTCTTTTTTTTTTTTTTACCTTTTTCCTCAATGAAACATCCATAGACTTAACTACGCCTCACATGGACTTGTTACCTGTTTGGAGGATAAAAACAAACAGTACCCTGTGATATAGGCAGTCTCAAAATTTTTTAGTATACTAAATATATTACTTACAAATCAACTTATGAAACTTGTCTACCTTTTCTTTAACAGTAAATATACAATGTTATGTATTTATAGTCTAGGCACTGGCTATTTTATTTCTTTGGCTTTTCACTTCATTAAAAGACAACTAATTCAACCATTTTGGAAGAGAGTGTGGTGTGATTTCTCAAAGACCTAGAGACAGAAATACCATTTGACTCAGTAATCTCATTACTGGGTATATACCAAAAGTAATATAAATCATTCTACTACAAAGACACATGCACATGTATGTTTATTGCAGCACTATTCCCAATAGCAAAGATATGGAATCAACCTAAATGCTCATCAATGATAGACTGGATAAAGAAAATGTGGTACATATACACTATGGAGTACTATGTAGCCATTAAAAAGAATGAGAATGAGACCACGTCCTTGGCAAGGCCATAGATGGAGCTGGAAGCAATTATACTTAGCAAACTAATGCAGAAACAGAAAACCAAATACCACATGCTCTCATTTATAAATGGGAGCAAAATGATGAGAACACAAGGACACATAGAGGGGAACAATGTGCACTGGGACCTACTGGAGTGTGAAGGGTGGGAGGAGGGAAAGGACTAATGGTAACTAGGCTTAATACCTGGGTGATGAAATAATCTGTACAACAAACCCCCATGACACACATTTACGTATGAAACAGACCTACACAGCCTGCACATGTATTCCTGAACTTAAAACTTTTTTTAAAAAGACAAATCTTAGTTCAAAATCTACTGCCAAAATCACTTTCCTCACTAAATACTTTGAATATGATGCACCTTTACCAGCATCCTGTAGCACCCTGCAACAAATGTAGAGTTCTGATAACTCAATACTTTCATTAAACTTAAATCAAGAGTTCTTATTATTTACAGATGTCAAGTCTTACCCTGCCCATTGTTACTGCATTCTGAACTCTGGCTGCCACAGCATCAACTCTAGCACTCATTCTTAAGAAACTGATTGCTTGGTTTTTCTGGTGGATTGCATTTTCAGCATGTATTCTTGCAACATCCTTATTGCCTTTCTGAATGGCCTGTTTTAAACAGAGAAAAAGTAAATAAAGGCAAAAACAAAGAGCAAAAGTAAATATTGGCAAAGACAGAGAGCAAAAGTACAAATATTTTAAAAAGAGGAAAATAACCCCAAATTAATCTATAATCTGTAAGAGCTTATAATTAGCTTTTTAGGAAATAATTATGCCCTTAATTATTAAGAGAATGTATAGTCCCATAATTTTTAATCTTATGATTAGAAAATATATATTCATTGATAGTTTAAGAAGTTAGAACATAGGCTGGGCATGTGGCTCACACCTGTAATCTCAGCACTTTGGGAGGCCGAGGTGGGTGGATCACGAGGTCAGGAGTTCGAGACCATCCTGAGCAACATGGTGAAACCCCATCTCTACTAAAAATGCAAAAATTAGCCAGGTGTGGTAGCATGTGTCTATAATCCCAGCTACTCAGGAAGCTGAGACAAGAGAATCACTTGAACCCAGGAGGCAGAAGTTGCAGTGGGCCGAGATCATGCCACTGCACTCCAGCATGGCAACTGAAAAAAAAAAGCAATTAGAATGTAAAACTGTAAAAAATTGCCCATAACATCACTGAGCCATTACCACTGTTAATATTTTAGCATAGAGCATTCCAAGTTCATAAATATATTTATTACCTTATAAATATATTTAAAAAATACATACATAGAGCATACTGTTTTGGAACTTGTTTTCTCACGTTATATATATATATATATTTTTTTTTTAAATGTTTTAAAGTTAAAAATATATAACTACATCATTATTTCTAAAGGTTGAACTGTAAGAATATATCATTAATCAGGGTTTTCATGTGCTACAAACACTACTGATGGTACAGCAAATACAGACATTAGTTTCTTTTCTATGCATTTATTTAAATGCGTGTATGAAAATAATATAACTGACATAAATCCATGGTTTTTTTTTCTGGTATAAAATCTTACGACAGGGCTAAAGTTAAAAGTAAGTCAATTTTTTAAAAAAGTAAATAAATAGCTCACGTGGTCCTCCAATATGGCAAAACCAAGAAAGCAATTGGATTGTTTGTAACTTAAGGGACAAAGGCTTGAGAGGATGGATAACCCATTCTTCTTGATGTGTTTATTTCACATTGCATGCTGTATCAAAACATCTCATGTGCTTCATAAATACATATACCTACTAGGTACCCACAAAAATAAAAAATAAATAAAAATTTAAAAGTGACTGAAATTTGACAACAAAGATCGAATCCCTGATTATTATATATTTTTTCAATTCTTCAATAATATAAAGAGCAATGTGATAACCACACTAGTACATGCAACCTTACACACTTTCCAAGTATCTTCATAAGATAAGTTTCCAGATTCAGAATTACTGGATGCAGAGGTATGCACAATTTTAATTGTCCCATATTGAATTCTGGTAGGGACTTCCATCTCTTCTAGCAATATAAGAGAGTTTCTGCTTCTCTTGCATAAAGTCATCAATATTAGGTATCATGATATATCTGAGAGGTGAAAAGTGGTAGATAGTTGTATTTCTTTACTTAAATGTGAAGTTAAACTTTTTTACACTTAGGCATTTGTACTTCTTCTTTCTCGAGCCATTTGTGTCTTTGTCCATCTTTCTTGGACTTTTCCTTATTGATTTGCAGGAACATTTCATATGAAAATTACTTTTTGTTATATATGGTCTTTTCTAGATTGTTGGATGACTTTTCGTTTTGTGTATATCTGATATAAAAATGTCAAATTCTTTTATGGTCAGATATTTCTCTTATGGTTTTTTACTATGCTCCAAACATCCATCGACATCTCAAGGTAATATTGGCATTTTAATCTTTTATTTACTAAATCTAGCATTTATTTTGGCGAAAAGTATAATGTAGAGATCAATGGTTTTCTAATATCATTTACGGAAGTATTCCTTCTTTCCTCCTTAAATATATTTAAAATATTTTTGTTTGGTGCCTAATTATTTTATTTTAGCTAGTTTTGAAATTAACATTAAAAAAGAAATGTATGTACATAGGTAAAGTATTCAAGTAGAAAGGGCTATATAGCCAATAATCAGGCTTTCCTCCTACCCCAGTTGCCCAGTCTCAGATCCTACAGGTAATTGTTTTAATATACATACATTCACTTATTCAAATACTTATTGAACATCTAGCAAATGCCAGACAGTATTCTCGGCACTTGGAATTCACTACTGAACACAAAACACAAAAATCCCTGTTGTTTTCGAGCTCATATTCTAGTTAAAGAATCTGACAATAAACCAGATAACTAAAATGGATACTATGTTAAATAGTGGTAGGTGTCAGGAAGTAAAAAATAGAGCAGGGAATGAGGATAAGAAGAGTTAGGATTGGGGTTGTTGAAATTTTATAGAAGATAGCCCAGAAAGACTTACTGTGAAGGTGACATCTAAGTAAATAACTGAAAGAAAAATAGTTTTAACTTTGTTGAAAGAAAATAAGAAGCTAGTCATACGGATCTTCAGCACAGCAGGAAGAAAAAGAGCAAAAATAGGAACCTTATACAAGCATGTGTCACTTACACAGTAGTACAATGTGTCTGAAGTACAGTGAATGAAGGGGAGAAGAGGAAATAGATAACAGTCAGATCATATATGGCTGTACAGGCCATTTTAAGACTCTGGCTTTACTTGGAGTAGGATGAGACCAAGAAACTCTTTTGAAAAGACAAGTGACATGATCTAACTTCTGTTTTTAAAATGCTCTCTCTGGCTGCTGTATTAAAATAGTACTTAGGGGACAAGAGTCAGGAACAGGGAGACAAACTAGAAGTTCATTGTAGTAACTGAAGTAAGATATAATGATAGCTTGGATCAAGATAGGTGCATTAGAGATGGTAAGAAGTGATTAGATTTTGAATACATTTTAAAGGTAGAAATGATAAAATTTGCTGATAGATCAGATGTAAAGTATGAAAAAATATAGGGCTTGAACATGACTGCACTCCAATAATGTTTGGTTTTGATTTTGTCTAAGTAACAGAATTACCTTTAACTGACTTAAGAAAAATAATATTGGAAAGGACGCCACATAGGGGCTTCAGTTTTAAGTTTGGTTTGCTCCTTGGACATCCAAGTGAAAACATCAAATAAGCCGGTGGATAGAGGAGTCTAGAGTTCAATGGAAAAGGCTAGGCTAGAGATATACATTGGGAAGTCGTATTGTGGCAAAAGCTAGTAGTAGATCAACTGACCATTAGACCAAAGTAAAAGGTTCAATTTCAGTGAGTGGTGGTGGTATAACCCTGAATGGATTGAGTACAGCAGAGAATGAAAGGAGAGGAATTAGAAAGAATTAATAAATATAGCCAACTCTTTCATACAGTTTTGCTACAAATGCAAAGAGAAGGCAGAGTAGCAAGAGGTTGAAATGCAGTCAGGAGACAGCTTTTAAAGCTTTAAGGATGTTTGTATGCTGATAGGATTGATTCAGGAGAAAGAGTAAAACTGGTGATGCAGGAGGGAGAACTGCTAGCGCAGTAACATCTGGTAGGAGTGAGGGATGGGACCTAGTACACAGTGGAGGAGTTGGCCTTTGCTAGGGGTATGCACAGTTCATCCACTGTGTGAAGGGAAGGGAGAGTTTCTGGGCCCAAATGTGGGTAGGTATAGTAGTCAGAGATTTCTCAGTGAAATAGAAAGCATGGTCATTAGCTGAAAGTGAGAATGGGAGAGGAGTTTTTTGAGGTTTTAAAAAGAGAAGAAAAAATATAAAATTGCCATTTAAGAGAGTGAAAGAATAAATGGGCTACGGAAATATCACCAAGTCAGATGGATTCTCTTCTCTTTTAAACTGAACAACTTCACAATATGTAAATAACAATCAAAACGTACTCTATGACCCAGCAATTTTACTTCTAGGAATTCATACTAAGGATACAATCAGATTAACATGAAGATTTATAACCCCATCTCTACAAAAAAATGCAAAAAAATTTAGCTGGGCATGGTGGTGTGTGCCTGTAGTCCTGGCTATGAGGGAGGTTAGGCTGGGAGGATCATCTGAGCCTGAGAAGTTGAGGCTAGAGTGAGCTGTGATCACCCCACTGCACTACAGCCTGGGCTGAAGACCCTGTCTCAAAAAAAAAAAATGATGCTTACACTGAAAACCACAAAACACTAAGAAAAATTAAATAATTCTCAATAAATGATAGATTATGCTCATGGATTGGAAAGCTTGATATTATAAAGATAGCAATTCTTCCCAAATTTATCAATAGGTTATGTGTAACCCCAGACAAATCTTAGCACTACACAGAAGGGAGATGGAAGAAATTGCAATTATGCTTAACAATATGAATGAATCTCATATATATGCTGAGCAGAAGAAGCCAGACACAAAAGAGTACATGCCATGTAAATCCACATATGTAAAAGTTCAAAAAAAAAAAGACAAAACTAATCTATGGTGTTTAAAAGTCAAGAGGGAGGTTACTTTCAAGGGAGTTGTGCCTGTTAAGGGGACCTAAGAAGTCTTCTTATATTCTGATAAATTCTGTTTTCTCATCTAAATACTTACATCATTTGTGAAAATTCATCAAGTAGCTGTACTTGTATGATTTCTGTATGTTACTTCAAATAAATTTCTACTTTTAAAAAAAGCCAAAAAAAAAAGAATGCTCACATATTGTGGTATTTAAAGTAACAAAAAAGGGGTTAGCTATCACTTATATGTCCAATAATAAAAGGAAAATTAAGTAACTTGTATTAATATTATAGAATACTATTTTATTAATCTAAAAAATCATGTTTCAAAAAGTAGCTAATCACAATATAAATAATAGCAAGGGGGATAGGCAGGTCCTTTCATCCATCCATATAGCTGCTAACACTCACTGAATGTCTATTATATATCAGGCACTGGGGATACAAAACTGAGTAAGACAAGGTCCCTACTGGTAGAAAGAGATTTAAAAAAAAATGAAAAAAACAAGGGAATGATATAAGTAGCAAGTCCTTTATTGAGAATAAAACTGGACAATAGGGTAGGGTAATAGATTAGATAGGCCACTTTAGAATAGGTAGTTAGGAAAGGTAACTTGAGGGAAATGACATTTAGTTTGAAAACTGAATGGCCAGAAGGAAACAGCCCTGCAAAAATCTAAAGGAAAAAAAAAATCTGTCTGGGCAGAGGAAATACCTAATGCAAAGTCCTCAAGACAAGGTTAAGCTAGATGTGTTTCAGGAAAAATGTGAAATCTACTGTCAGCTGGAGCAGAATGAGCAAAGGGGAGAGTAGTAAAAGATGAGGTTGGATTTGCATGCAGGGCCAGATCATTTAGAACTTAACAGGGGATGGTAAGGATTTTGGTTTTTGTTCTAGGTATATTGGGAAGATACTGAAGAGCTCTAAGCAGCACAATGACATTATTATGATCTACTGTTGAATGACCACTCTGGCTATTGAGGAAATAATTGACCATAGGGGGCAATGGTGGATGCAGGGAGACCAGCTGAGAGCTCAGGGTAGTAGGGCAGACAAAAAATGATGTGATTTGGGTTAGGACATTAGCGATGGAGGTGGTGAGACCTAGTCAGGTTCAGCATATATTCTGAAGGTAGACTTGCTATGAACTAGATGTGGGGTAAAAGAGTAACTAATGATGACTCCCTGGCTTCTGGCTTAAACAAATGGGTGTAGAGTTGCTATCGACTAAAATGGAAAATACTGCAGCAGAACAGTAATGATTATGTTTTAGTTTAAATGGGTGGAAGTCAAGCATTCTAGTTTTGGAATATATTAGGTTTGTGGTAACTGTTAAACTCCTCAGTATACAAAAACATTAGACAAGAAGCCTTTTGGGGGTTTCTTTCTTTGCAATATTTGGGCCATGCTTTTAGGAAGGGATAATCCTAATACATCAACTTTAAGTTTACTTTTACTCCAGACTCAGCCTGAACACTTCCATATCCAATTCTAGATGTTTTCCTCTTATAAAGTTTTCTCAGGAGTATAGACAAAATACGCTAAGTGACTCAATTTAAGGATTAGATATACACTACTATATATCTGAATATTTAAGGCAATACCAAACTAAAAATAGATCTATAAATACATTTGTTCAGAAAAGAATTAACATAGCATACCTTATACTAATATCCTTAGGTAGGCCTACTTGTAACTTTGACACTTGGCTGGCATCTAGGAACTTGGACTTAGAGAAGATTCCCAGAACTGATAAGAGTGGCTCACTGTACCTAAACTGTTTGTACAAACAATGGTGATTTATGCCAAACACCTGATTTCCTTCCGGGGATCTGGAATTTTGGTATGTGCTAGGCAAAATGTGCCAATATGACTGACTACTGATGAAAACTAGGATCTTAAGCCCAGGGAATCTTCGCTGGTAGACATTTCACATGTGTCATGGTAAGTAGCTGGAGGAAATAAGCTCGTTCCATGTGACTCCACTGGGAGAGGACTCTTGGAAGCTTGGGCCTGGATCCTCCAGACTTCACCCTACATACATTTTCCCTTTGTTGATCCCGCTTTGTATCCTTTTACTCTAATAAGTCATAGGTATAAGTACAACTATACATTGAATTCTGTGAATCCTCCTTGCAAATACAAAAATCACAGTAAACATTAGTGTAATGTTTAGATATAGAACTTTAGAACCTATAAAAATTTAAAAATTAGTCAAAAATGTTGAATATTATTCTTAGATATAGGCCTTATACTTCATAGAAAGTGGTTTTAGCTATCAATGAAGGACAGTCTTTAAATGTAGGTAACACAGCATAGTTGCAACTTAGCCTTCTGGGCCATAATTGCATATACAAATAGTAATGAACATTTAAAGATAGTAATTTTAAAAACATCCATTATTAACTATGTAGGATAATAAGGAATTTATTTAAATAGATTATTGGCTTAGAATGCTAAAGGTTTAATCTTTCTTTACAAGAAATAAACTGTGCATAGTTAATCATTCTTCCATGATTAATTGTGCTCATTTCATGAGTTAAAAAAGTAAGTATTTTAAAAGTCCCTTACCTTTTAATCTTGGCCTTTTCAGCTTTTTCTTCTTTCTCACATTTCTTGACATTCCTATTAAGTTCTTTTGCAGCAAGCTTCAAGTTAAATAATGGTTCTGAAAAGAAAGGTTAAGGCTATTCAAAAAGTTATTTCCCCAAAATAACTATCTATCTGCAAACAAGATGTTAAAATTATAAACCATATTAGATAAGATTATATAATATTAACCAACTAGTCACAATGCTTTTAAGGAACTGGAACAATTTCTTTATTCTACACCTGTTTTCTGTTTTAAAAAAAGTCAAATTAATAGAAACCATTAATTATAAGAGGAGAAATTACTGTGGGGAAACGTGGCAGACACCACTTAACCAAGGTTAACATCATCATTAATAAAACATTTCAATATAATTTACCTTCTGAAATGATAAACTGAGAAGGGTATAACATCATTTCTATGGCATGGTTGCCAAAAACATAACCTTAATCTACTCAAGATAAAACATGAGATAATCCTGAACTGAGAGACATTTGCTATAACTGACTAACATACTTTCCAACTGTCAAATTCATGAAAAGCAAGGAAAAACTGAATAACCAGTCACAGACTAGAGGAGACTAAGAAGATATGGTGACTAAATGTAATGTAGGATCCTGACTGGATCCTGGAACAGAAAGAGGATGTTAATGGAAATACTGGTAAAATCCAAGTAAGATCTGTGGTTTAGTTATTTATCTTGTAGTGATGTTGATTTCCTTATGTTGATAATTATACTATGGTTCTGTAAGACAATAACATTAGTAAAAGCTTGGTAGAAGGTATATAAGAACTTGCTGTACTATTTTTACAGTTTTTCTTTAAATCTAAAATTATTTTAAAACTTTTCAATTAAAAAAGAAAAAAAATCATAAAAAAATCATAAAATTGTAGGAAGAAAAGCACTCCTATAAATAAGACCACAATGAATAATACCAAAAATCTTTCATTTTCATGTCACAAACAAAAACAAATATGAAGTATATGCACATAAATATGACAAAGTGCTGTGAATTATTTAAAAACCAACTGGATTGTGTAATGACTAAATCACTAAGGTATTGGTTTAAAGGGCTGACTTTTGGATTGATTGTATCACTATTAGAAAACAAGAATGGTTTAATTTACCAAAACTAAATAATAAAGTATCTTGTTCATATCTCAGTGACTCCATGGCTCTAATTCAATGCCTAAAGATTCAGTGTATTTTATGATCTCTGAAAAAAGGTAAAATGTACTTTTTAAAACCTTGTTTCTGTATTTCTTTAGGACAGCTACAAAAGCCATGGGGTGTTCCTTCTTTTTTTGAAAAGTGCACACACATGATACAGTTTAAAGGGCTGACTTTTGGATTGATAATATTGCTATTAGAAAACAAGAATGATTTGTTTAATTTACCAAAATTAAGTAATAAATTAAGCTATCTTATTCATTTCTCACTGGCTTCATGGCTTTAATTCAATGCCATATTTATAGATAATGAGAGGAATAAATTTGCTACACTGAGTAGTTTCCAGGTTATAAATTCTAGCTATATCTAGAACTGTAAATAAGTGCATATGTATACATTTTTGGGCAGTTTTAATATAAAATATACCTTAAATTTGTAAAATTTAATTTCAGTTTGGTGACTACATCCTTATATACACATACATATATATGTACACACACACACACACACACACACACACACACACACACACACAGGGTTTGCCAAGGTTTCTCAGTTTGGTACCAGATAATTATTTGTGGGGCTGTCCTAAAAATTCTAGGAAATTTAGCAGCATCCCTGGCCATTATCCACCAAATGTCAGTAGCACCCTCTCCTCTTAGTTGTATCAACCGAAAACATCTCCAGACGTTGGCAAAAGTTACTTGGAGTGAGGGAAGGAAAATCTAGCTCCATTGAAAATCAAAATCACTGATATAGATGAAAAATATATTCTTTTTCCCTTCTTTGTTTTCATTTTCTAAATTATCTCCCCAATATAATTGCTATCTTTATAGAAAAAGTCACTAAAGTTAAAAGCTGAATTATGATACTGACAGAGCAGGAGCACCATCATCTTGGACAAATACTGCCACTTTAAGTTTCAGCTCCGTTTCTAGCCTCATGCATTTCAAGGAAATCACTTCTAACTACAAGCAGCTAGAAAAAGCAGACAGTAAAATACAGATAAGACAGCTTGGGCACAGAGGGAGGCAGGGGGCAAGTCTCCTGGTAACTGCCAAACTTCTCCTTCATACAATGGGCCCCAGTAAAACAGTGGACCTTAATAAGCACATTTCTTTCCCTTCATGTGCACTAATATAGGCAGGCTAAAAGCAGACTTGAGGGAGTATGCCTGCAGCTGCAGAAAGATGTGTGGGAACAGACACAAAACTCTCCCCTCCAGATCAGCACAACAAAGAGACAGAAGCAGTCCAAGCTTCTGATTAGCTCTCCCACCCTAAATTCTTAAAAACTCTTAATCTGTATGAGTGGGCTCTAACCTAACTTGGCCAGAAGCCCCTCTCAGGATTGTTTTCTCTAAAAAAAAAAACCTGTCCTGGACTGTCAAGCTATTTTTCATGTTTCATTCTTCTTTCTTTAATTCCTACATTTGGTGCCAAAACCTGGGATGGGTGTTGGGGGCAGAGGCTCTCTTGCAACCCAGGAAGCAGTAGGCAATGGCAGCTCATCCTGAGTTAACTCCTAGATTCTGAGGGTCTCTGGCTTCCCATCCCATCTTTTCTCTCACTTTACTTTTCAAGTAATTAGCATGAGAACAACTAACCTGAAGGGAACAGCAAGGCTGGGGCTGGGGCTACTCCCCAGTAGGCTCTCAAAACCCTCAGGTCTCAGGAATCCATCTCCAACTGCTGGCAATGGGTATTTTGCTCCCTAATCCCCCTGCCCCTCTCTCTCTCTTCCTCGTGTGGCTCCAGTCTGGGAGGCCATTTGCTGATTCCAACCAGAACATCCAACATCGGACACTACTTCAGCCAACTGGTAAGATCTGTCTTCTCCTGGCTTTCTCTCAGTACTGAAGAAAGTCCTGACTTCTCTCCAGATCCTCAGAGGACCAACGGGACTAAGCTAGAGGAAATCTTGGGGATGCCCAGTTCCTTCTCAACTTAACCATCCTCTTTCAGAAAGAAAGTTCCAAGTCTCTGTCTTTTGTCTGGGAATACCTAGAACAAAACAGACACCCTTAGCTTCCTCTTACCAGGCTACATGGGTGCCAAACGATCCCACATTCCTACATCCTCCTCACTGGGTTGTCGTCTTCTCAACCTCACCAAACTTGGCTTACGGGGGACTGTAAAGGCAAAGCATTTGATTTTCTACTGCAACATGGCTTGGCCCCAATACAGACTAGATAATAACAGCCAATGGCCTAAAAACAGCACCTTTAACTTTCAAATTCTCAGGGACCTTAACAACTTTATCATCAGAAATGGCAAATGGCAAGAAGTTCACCATATTCAGGTTTTCTTCTACCTTAAATCCCGCCCCTCTTCCTTCTCCACTGGTTCAAAAACTGCTCCAACCCATCAAGCCTTCACTGCTATTCTCCCTCTCCAGGAAGTGGCTAGGGTTAAATGCATTGCTCACTTTAATGTCCCCTTCTCCATGTCTGATTTGTGGCAGATCGAACAGCTTCTGGGATCTTTCTCTAAAAATCGCTCTCATTATCACAGGGAGTTCCTACACATAACCCAATCCTTTAATTTAACTTGGTATAAGATCTTTAAAATTCCAACCTCTACCCTCACCCTTAATTTTAAAAAAAGTGCTCAGCTTGGATATCCTAAAATGGATAGCCAAGCTATAAGTATACTTAAAAGGCCTTTATGTTTTTCTCTTCATAAATCTTGTTTTCCTGAAAAAGGTTTTTTTCTCAGTCGAAATTACTTTTATCTACTCTGTCTTGCCACTGTCAGCGCATGCATAAAAGACCCTAGAATAATTTCTGGTGGCCTGGGACTCCTTGGGAAAACAGAAAAGGCACCATAAACCCCATTTTGTGTAAAATCTCTGTTTTCCTTATGGAACTCCTGGAATTAGAGGTGAATAAGTACCTCTCAAAAATCTGTCTGTCTTCCAGCTATGCTTGTTTATTAGGACCTGAAAATTGTTTTCCAAGCCCTGTTCTTAAAGGGCCTCTCCCAGAGGCCAATAATCCAATTAGGAAATTAGCAAATGTAAATCTTATAACTACTGGATCTTCTGGTTGTCTCTGTGGCTATATATGTGTTACGTGTGCAATGTCTGTTAAAAAGAACTCTAATTGATTGGCCTAAGAAAAATAAGCACTTAAATCAAATATTTTTAAGCAAAAAGTAAAAGCTGTAGTACCTTTCAGTTCAAGTAACTTTAATATTTAAAAATAAAAACAGTCTTAGGAGTTCTTGATAAAATACAAATGTCTTCAAGGTGTAAAAATGTGGTTTACATTATGCAGGTCAAATACTAGGTTTGCTAAATGTTTTAAGGTTGTAAACTGCTTCTTTAGCCTTTAAGAACTGTCAACTTCACTGCTTCACAACTGGTAAGGCCAGAAACATATGGAAGTAACCATGCCCCTAACTATGCTAGAAGAAGTAAAACTTTATCTGCATCTAGCACATAATTTAAAACAAACACACAAACAAAAACAGGTTTTACATTAATTTTGAAAATCACTAAAAGTTACCAGTATAATGTAATTAAAACTACTGAACAGGAATCCAAGATGGCCAAAAAGGAACAACTCTGGAGTACAGTTTCCAGCGAGAACAACACAGAGGGTGAGTGATCACCACGTTTCCAAACGAGTTATTACTGCCCAAAGACCAGGAGATTCCTGTGCTAAAGAGTACCACGAGTTTCCAACACGGCTGTTTCAGCCAGCACAGCAGGTATCTGCACAAAAACTCACACAGATCTGGGTGGCCATTTCAACTGGCTCCTGGAATGCCTGGGTGACAGAGTTGCCCATTCAACTGAAAAAAAAGGGGGCTGAAACAGGGAGCCAGGTGATCTGGCTCAGCGGGTCCCACACCCACAAAGACCAGCAATCTGAAACACTCCAGATTGAGAGTTTCACAGCAAGTGTAGCTGGACCTGGGATGGTCCAGCTCTGTGGGGGTAAGGGTGTCCACCATTACCAAGGCAGTCCGCCACTGCCAAGGCAGTCTGCCATTACCGAGGCAGTCCACCATTACAGAGGCAGTCTGTCATTACTGAGGCACACCGCCATTACCGAGGCAATTCTAACTATATCTCCATAAACAAAATCACAAGGAAGTTCACACAGCAGCTGGGCAGAGCCCACAGCAGCTCAGCAACGCCTCTGCAGGCAGACTATGACTAGGCTACCTCCTAGCTGGGTAGGACATCTCTGAAAAAAGGCAGCAGCACGTCAGGAAGTTATAAAAAATAAAGTCCCACCTTCCCAAGACAGAGCACCTGGGAAAAATGCGGTTATGTGTTCCACTGCAGCAGACTTCAACATAAGTGCTCAGCAGCTCTGAATGAAACAACAGAACTCAAAGCTCAGCACTTGAGCTCCTATAAGGGTCAGACTGTCTCCTCAAGAAGCTCCCTGACCCCTGTATATACAAAGAGACGCCTGATAAAGGAGAGCTCAGGCTGACATCTGGTGGGTATCCTTCTGGGACAAAGATAATAGAAGAAGAAACTGGCAGCAGCCCTTACTGTTCTGCAGCTGCCAAAGGTGATCCCCAGGCAAGCAGGGTCTGGAGTGGACCTCCAGCAGTCCTACAGCAGAGGAGCCTGACTGTTAGAAGGAAAACTAAAAAACAGAAAGAAATAACTTAATCATCAACAAAAAGGACACCCATTTAAAGACCCCATCCGAAAGTCGCCAACTACAAAGACCACAGGTACATAAATCCACAAAGATTGGAAGAAACCAGCCCAAAAAGGATGAAAATGCCCAAAACCCGAACGCCTCTCCTCCTCCAAGGGATCACAACTCCTCACCAGCAAAGGAACAAAGCTGGATAGAGAATGAGTCTGAGGAATTGACACAAAGAGGCTTCAGAAGGTGGGTAATAACAAACTTTTCTGAGCTAAAAGAACACGTTATAACCCAGTGCAAAGAAACTAAGAACCTTGAAAACAGGTTTGACGAAATGCTAAAGAGAAGCAACAGCTTAGAGAAGAACATAAATGACCTGATGGAGCTGAAAAACAAAACATGAGAACTTCGTGAAGCATACTCAAGTTTCAATAGCCAAATCAACCAAGCAGAAGAAAGGATATCAGAGACTGAAGATCAATTCAATGAAATAAAATGAGAAGGCAAGATTAGAGAAAAAAGAGGGAAAAGAAACAAACAAAGCCTCCAAGAAATATGGGACTATGTGAAAAGACCTAAGCTACATTTGACAGGTGTACCTGAATGTGATGGAGAGAATGAATCCAAGCTGAAAAAACACCATTCAGGATATTATCCAGGAGAACTTCCCCAGACTAGCAAGGCAGGCCAATATACAAGTCCAGGGAATACAGAGTACACCACAAAGATATTCCTCAAGAAGAGCAACCCCATGGCACATAATAGTCAGATTCACCAGGGTTGAAATGAAGGAAAAACTGCTAAGGGCAGCCAGAAAGAAAGATCGGGTTACCCCCAAAGGAAAGCCCATCAGACTCACAGTGGATCTGTGGGCAGAAACTCCACAAGCCAGAAGAGAGTGGGGGCCAATATTCAACATCCTTAAAGAAAAGAACTTTCAACATAGAATTTCACATTCAGCCAAACTAAACTTCATAAACAATGGAGAAATAAAATTCTTTATGAACAAGCAACTGCTGAGAGATGTCGTCACCACCAGGACTGCATTACAAGAACTCCTAAAAGAAGCACTAAACATAGAAAGAAACAACCAGTACCAGCCACTTCAAAAACGTACCAAATGGTAAGAGCATCAACACAATGAAGAAACTGCGTCAACTAATGGGCAAAACAACCAGCTAGCATTAAAATGGCAGGATCAAATTCACACATAACTATATTAACCTTACATGTAAATGCACTAAATGCCCCAATCAAAAGATACAGACTGGCAAATTGGATAAATACTAAAAACCCATAGGTGTGCTGTATCCAGGAAACCAATCTCACTTGCAAAGACACACAAAGACTCAAAATAAAGGGATGGAGGAAGACCTACCAAGCAAATGGAGACCAAAAAAATTCAGGAGTTGCAATCCTAGTCTCTGATAAAATAGACTTTAAACCAACAAAGATCAAAAGAGACAAAAAAGGGCATTACATAATGATAAAAGGATCAATGCAACAAGAAGAGCTAACAATCCTAAACATATATGCACCCAATACAGGAACGCCCAGATACACAAAGCAAGTTCTTACCTACCTACAAAGAGACTTACACTCCCCCAGACAATAATAGTGGGAGACTAACACTCCACTGTCAATATTAGACAGATCAATGAGACAGAAAATTAACAAGGATATCCAGGACTTGAACTCAGATCTGGACTAAGCAAACCTAACAGATATCTACAGAACTCTCCACCCCGAATCCACAGAATATACATTCTTCTCAGCTCCACATCACACCTACTCTAAAACTGACCACATAATTGGAAGTAAATAACTCCTCAGCAAATGCAAAAGAACAGAAATCATAGCAAACAGTCTCTCAGACCACAGCGCAATCAAATTAGAACTCAGGATTAAGAAACTAACTCAGAACCGGACAACTTCATGGAAACTGAACAACTGGCTCTTGAATGTTGACTGGATATATAATGAAATGAAGGCAGAAATAAAGATGTTCTTCAAAACCAATGAGAACAAAGACACAACATACCAGAATCTCTGGGATACATTTAAAGCAGAGTCTACAGGAAAATTTATAGCAATAAATGCCCACATGAGAAGCAAGGAAAGATCTAAAATCGACACTCTATCATCAAAATTGAAAGAGCTAGAGGAGCAAGATCAAAAAAACTCAAAAGCTAGCAGAAGACAAGAAATAACCAAGGTCAGAGCAGAACTGAAGGAGATAAAGACACAAAAAAACCCTTCAAAATATCAATAAATCCAGGAGCTGGTTTCTTGGAAAGATCAACAAAATAGACTGCTAGCCAGATTAATAAAAAAGAAAGAGTGAATAATCAAATAGATGCAATAAAAAATGGTAAAGGGGATATCACCACAGATTCCACAGAAATACAAACTACCATCAGAGATTACTACAAACAACTCTATGCATATAAACCAGTAAACCTGGAAGAAATGGATAAATTCCTGGATAATTGCACCCTCCCAAGCCTAAACCAGGAAGAAGTCGAAACCCTGAATAGACCAATAATAAGGGCTGAAGTTGAGGCAGCAATTAATAGCCTACCAACCTAAAAAAGCCCAGGTCCAGATGGGTTCACAGCCGAATTCTACCAGATATACAAAGAGGAGCTGGTATCATTCCTTCTGAAATTATTCCAAACAATATAAAAAGAGGGAATCCTTCCCAAATCATTTTATGAGACCAACATCATCCTGATACCAAAACCTGACAGAGACTCAACAAAAAAAAGAAAACTTCAGGCCAATATCCATGATGAACATAGATGCAAAAATCTTCAATAAAATACTGGCAAACCGATTGCAACAGCATATCAAACAGCTTATCCATCACAATCCAAGTAGGCTTCATCCTGGGGATGAAAGGCTGGGTCAACATATGCAAATCTATAAATGTAATCCATCACATAAACAGAACCAAAGACAAAAACCACATAATTATCTCAACAGATGCAGAGAAGGCCTTTGACAAAATTCAACAGCCCTTTATGCTAAAAACTATCAATATACTAGGTATCAATGGAATGTATCTTAAAACAACAAAATCTATTTACAACAAACCCACAGCCAATATCATACTGAATGGACAAAAACTGGAAGCATTCCCTTTGAAATCTGGCAATAGACAAGAATGCCCTCTCTCACCACTCCTATTCAATAGTATTAGAAGTTCTAGTCAGAGAAATCAGGCCAGAAAAAGAAGAAAAGTGTATTCAATTAGGAAAGGAGGAAGTCAAATTGTCTCTATTTGCAGATGACATGATTGTATATTTAGAACACCCCATTGTCTCAAAATCTCCTGAAACTGATAAGCAACTTCAGCAAAGTCTCAGGATACAAAATCAATGTGCAGAAATCACAAGCATTCCTATACACCAATAAGAGACTTAAAGAGAGCCAAATCAAGAACGAACTGCCATTCACAACTGCTACAAAGAGAATAAAATACCTAGGAATACAACTAAGAAAGGATGCAAAGGACCTCATCAAGGAGAACTACAAACCACTGCTCAAGGAAATCAGAGAGGACACAAACAGACGGAAAAACATACCAAACTCATGGTTAGGAAGAATCAATATTGTGAAAATGGCCATACTGCCCAAAGTAATTTATAGGTTCAATGCTATCCCCATAAAGCTACCTATGGTCCTCTTCACAGACCTGGAAAAAACCACCTTAAACTTCATATGGAACCAAAAGAGAGCCCTCATAGCGAAGAATTCTAAGCAAAAAGAACAAAGCTGGAGGCATCATGCTACCTGACTTCAAACCATACTACAAGGCTACAGTAATCAAAACAGCATGGTACTGGTACCAAAACAGAGATATAGACCAATGGAACAGAACAGAGGACTCAGAGGCAACGCCACACATCTACAACCATCTGATCTTTGACAATCCTCGCAAAAATAATCAATGGGGAGAGGATTCCCTGTTTAATAAATGGTGTTGGCAAAACTGGCTAGCCATGTGCAGAAAGCAGAAACTGGACCCCTTCCTGACATCTTACACTAAAATTAACTCCAGATGGATTAAAGACTTAAACATAAGACCTAACACCATAAAAACCCTAGAAGAAAATCTAGGCAAAACCATTCAGGACATAGGCATAGGCAAGGACTTCATAACTAAAACACCAAAAGCATTGGCATCAAAAGCCAAAATAGACAAATGGGATCTAATTAACCTCCAGAGATTCTGTACAGCAAACTAAACAATGCTTAGAGTGAACCAGCAACCAACAGAATGGGAAAAAAATTTTTGCAATCTACCCATCTGACAAAGGGCTAATATCCAGAATCTACAAAGAACTAAAACAGATTTACAAGAAAAAAGTAAACAAATCCATTCAAAAGTGGGCAAAGTATATGAACAGACACTTTTCAAAACAAAACCTTTATGAGGCCAACAAACCTATGAAAAAATGCTCATCATCATTGGTCATTTGAGAAATGCAAATCAAAACCACATTGAGATACCATCTCATGCCAGTTAGAATGGTGATCATTAAAAAATCTGGAAATAACAGATGCTGGAGGGGATATGGAGAAATAGGAACACTTACACCATTGGTGGGAGTGTAATTTAGTTCAACCATTGTGGAAGACAGTGTGATGATTCCTCAAGGACCTAGAAATAGAAATTCCATTTGACCCAACAATGCTATTACTGGGCATATATCCAAAGGATTATAAATCATTCTATTATAAAGACACATGCACATGTAGGTTCATTGTGGCACTGTTTACAATAGCAAAGACCTGCAACCAACCCAAATGCCCATCGATGATAGACTGGACAAGGAAAATGTGGCACATATACACCATTGAATAACTGTGCAGCCATAAAAAACGATGAGTTTGTGTCCTTTATAGGGAAATGGATGAATCTGGAAACCATCATTCTCAGCAAACTGACACAAGAACAGAAAATAAAACACCACATGTTCTCACTTATAGGCGATTGTTGAATAATGAGAACACATGGACACAGGGAGGCTAGCATCACACACTGGGGTCTGTTGGGGAGAATAGGGGAGGAACAGCGGGGGTTAGGGAGGGATAACATGGGGAGAAATGCCAGATATAGGTGACAGGGGGATGGAGGCAGCAAACCACATTGCCATGTAGGTACCTATGCAGCAATCCTGCATGTTCTGTACATGTACCCCAGAATCTAAAGTGCAATTATATATATATATATAAATTATCTTACCAGAAAAAAATAGCATGAATTTTTCTATATGTAAATTATAACTTTATTTTTTTTACTGTAAAAATTAAAGGGAATGCAAGACTTTTTCAGAAAATAAAAACTAGGGAATATAGCTATAAAAAAAACTACTGATCATGGATTTGCATGCAAGGTATATAAAAACAGCAAAAAAGTGTTTTTAGTTAACAATTACAAGAAGGAATAAAAATGTACATTTTGCTTAAGAATAAAACTGTCTTGAAATAAAATAAAATGGATTGTTTAAGGAAATTGTAAAAACACTGTAAAAATTAATACTGCAAAGAAAACTGTGTGTAAACATATTAACTAAACTCAAAGGGATAATATATGGTTTTTTTTCCCATAAATTAAACACTAAAATAAAAGCACCACAAGGTTTTCTTAAAATGCTAATCTACTCTTTAGAAAAACTTGTCACGGGTTATAATGGGTAGGTAAAAATATCACTTCATGGTCAAACTGGTTAGAATTAAATAAAATTGTCTATAAAGTTTCATTAAAATTAGGGTTAACATTAATAGCAAACTAATGCAAGGGTAAAATTTAATTTTCTCTCTTGAAAAGAATTTTCATGTAATACAAAAAGCTAATACATGGTTTTTGCTTTTCCAAAGTTTTAATTCATCATTTTGACAAAACAAAACAAACAGAAAACTTATGGTAATCTAAAATTCTATTTTAATATCAAGCATTTTAAATTTTAAACGTATTTAACAGGTTTCTCAAAATCAAATTTTAGTCTCAAATTGGTTTCCCTAACTCCTGGAGCATCTGGATAAAAGGTAAGCAGGATTATTTAACATGTTAACATACATAAATTTGCCAAAATAATGTCTAATAGGTTATAGTTTAGGGAATAATATTAACATATGTTCCAAAACTACATGGAATGTCTAAGGTTCTAGTGTTCCTGCAGAATATTCAGGAGATCAGAGAGACCAAAGAGTGAAACAGGAGGATTTTATTAAGGTGGCCACTGGCTCAGCAGATCAACATCCCAAGGCTGAGTGCCTAACAGACAGGACTTAGCTTTTTATACATGAAATACACAGTGGCATTAAAACAAGTTTGCAGGTGTAGAACAAACGCAATTCATTAAGCAATGATAGGCACCTAACTTAGGCTTACATAAGACTGTTGCTATGCAACCCAGATGTTCGCTATCTGTAGAGCTCAAGGATTCTAGCTTGGGTCTTATCTACTGCCTTCCGCTACAGTGCCCAGAAGGCCGGAGTCTTGCTTGCTTGGACATTTCTTATGACCTTCACTGTGTTACATAAACTTATAGTTATCAGCTATAGAGAACAAAAATACAAGAATTTATAAACTTATAAAACTTGCAAAGCAGGATACAATCCCATGAGTGGGGGAAGGACTCAAGGAAGTTTGCTTACAGAAAAGAAGAAACATTTAATTTCTTCCCCTTTTTCCGGCATTAGTGTCTAAATATGTGCTATTAATCACAAATAAGGTGACTGTGTTAGGTTATTGTAAACCACAAAAATGATGAAGTTTCTTTGTCAATTGCGTTTCTAACTGTATCCAACCTGGACATTTCGTTATTCACAGACAACCATTATTTTAATTTTCTTCTAAAGACAGTCTGTAACACAGCTGTGGAACTTTAACAAGTGCTCTCAAATGCAGGCTTCTCACAACAACAAAAGTACAGAACTCGTGAAAAGCTAAAATGTTTATAAATATCAAGCAAAATGAAAGTTAATAAAATGGACTAAACTAATAAGAAACAAAACCAAGTTTTTAACTTTTGCTTAGAACACTACTACTCTTGTTCAGAGTCAAGAAAACTTGCCTTTTTTTATTTTTTATTTTTTTGAGATGAAGTCTCACTCTGTCGCCCAGGCTGGAGTGCAGTAGCACAATCTTGGCTCACCTCAACCTCCACCTCCCGGGTTCAGGCAATTCTCCTGCCTCAGCCTCCTGAGTAGCTGGGATTACAGATGTGTGCCACGACACCCAGCTAATTTTTGTATTTTTTTTAGTAGAGATGAGGCTTCACCATGTTGGTCAGGCTGGTCTCGAACTCCTGACCTCGTGATCCACCCACCTCGGCCTCCCAAAGTGCTAGTGCTGGGATTATAGGTGTGAGCCACTGTGCCCAGCTAAGAAAACTTGTCTTAAGCTAGTTACAGTCTTTAACAACTAAGTATACTCCTGTAAATGGAATTTAAAGCATGTTTGTTTCTCTCTGCCTAGTTCTTCTAGAATTTGAAAACTAGTTACAAGTATTCTTTTTTTTTAAATATATATTTTATTGCATTTTAGGTTTTGGGGTACATGTGAAGAACATACAAGACTGTTGCATAGGTACATACGTGGCAATGTGGTTTTCTGTCTTTCTCCCCATCACCTATATCTGGCATTTCTCCCCATGTTATCCCTCCCCAGCTCCCAACCCCTGCTGTCCCTCCCCTATTTTCCCCTGACAGACCACACTGTGTGATGCTCCCCTCCCTGTGTCCCTGTGTTCTCATTGTTCAACACCCACCTATGAGTGAGAACATGTGGTATTTGATTTTCTGTTCTTGTGTCAGTTTGCTGAGAATGATGGTTTCCAGTATTCGTAAACTACAACAATATATAGTTGTTTGCATCAGTGCAATAAGAATCTATTTTCTTATGTAACAGAACACAATTGGAAAAACTGGTTATTTTACCAAGGCTTTGACTGCAATGGTGTGCTTTCCTTTAAGGAATAAAACTTGACTTATGGAGCCAATAAAGCCCTTGGAAAACTGGCCTCATGTTTTGTATACATGGCCCCTGTACAAGGTTTCTGATCTATGGTAAGTAAAGAATGTCATTTTCTGACAGACCAGGAACCCCAAGTTATCTTAAAAGCTCAAGAGGAGAGGAATTCACCCAACTCATAGGTATTTAATGGTACAAATCCATGGCTGGGTTTGGCTTTAAAAAGTCGTATCTCAAATTCCTTCTATATAACAAAGTTCCATCAAAGCCGATTTAAAAGGTGTACGTAGCAAATAATTATTCTTGCTGCACTGTATACAAATAATTAAGCCAAGTACAATAAAGCAAACCAGTCCTACCATGATTTCTCTTTGAATATAAATGGGAAACTGAAGAGAGAAAATTATGTTTCAAAAACTATAGCACACCTGTTGTTAAATTCTAGTCTTGCCTAATGTTTTTCAATTTTTATTATTTTCTACAGTTTAAATTATATCCATTATAGAAATCAACTCCTGGATACACCACACTCAAGTCAAAGCCTAAAGAGCTGAGAAAGCAACCCGTAACAGCCCAGAAAAACATCCTAAAGTATCAATGTAAAAAAATAAGAAATCTTAAGCTGAAAATCATAAAAGATAAGTAAGTAAAAATTGCTCATCTTACTCAGTCTCAACCCTACCTCACCAAATATTTTTTGTTGTTTCTGCCTCTCCTTTTAAGCCAAATATTAAAACTTTTTTAATGGAGATTTCCTATGCCACCCTTGTGGGAATTGCTTTACTCGCTCTACTATTTGCAGAATAACCATATACTGCAGCACCCTCAGGGTGGAATATTGAACAAAATCTCAACTATTGTAGCATTTTGGTTACTTATCCTAATAGAAGGAATAACAGTTACTAACAACAAATAACTCATGGGTCTTTCCAAACATGTGCCCTGCCCCTCACTGGGAAATAAATATTGCTTCTATCTCAACCAATCATTCCTAATAAACACTGCTGAAAAGCCTAGGACTAATGTTTTTACCCTGCTTAACTAATCTTTTCAAAATTTTTTAACTGACAGAATCATGGCCATTTTGCAGACAACTACCCAAAAACATCTACAGACGGTGTTGCTCTTAGAGTCAATTCAAGACCAAGAAACTCTCTGTACCCCCATCAGCAGAAGTAGCCAGAAAGAACACGTCAACCCTCATCCTTTTATAACTATAGTGTCTGGAATGACAGAGCAGGAGCACCTTCATCTCAGACAAATACCACCACTTTGAGTTCCAGCTCCCATTCTAGCCTCATGCATTTGAAAGAAATAACTTTTCTTCTAACTATAAGCAGCCAGAAAGAGCTGACAGTAAAACACAGATAAGACAGCTCTGGCACAGAGGGAGGCTGGGGGAAAGTCTCTTGGGTAACTACCAAACTTCACAATCTTTCAAAAGAAAATTTCATGTTTTTTTCCTCTTTCTTTAATTCTTATAATACCAATTATTTTAGATGAGTTCATATAGTTAACATATTATTTTATGTTTTTTTAAAGTATGGTTTCAGCTACGATTAAACCTCAAATTTGCTGTAAACATCCAATACTGAGGACTGACTACTGAATACCTCTTATAACCAACTCTTATTTAATAATTAGGATTGATTATGGTATAAAATACTGGCCAAAACAATAGATCTATTACAACAGTGCATTCTGTTCCATAATGCTTTTTTTTCCTTCACCCTTAAAAGACTTCAGCTACTTCTAGAAATATGGAGCTCTAAAGATTTAGAAAAATACTTTGAAATACTTAATAAACTATAAGAAGTGTCCAAAATAAAGGAAATCTTCTGGGACAGAACAAAGGAAGAAGGAACTATTAGTAAGCAAGCACTGAAGCTCCTGAAACTACCACAATGTTGGAACTGAGCTTTTTGAATAAAGCTGGAACCCTTGAAGGCTACAATGTACGCACAAGCGTAGGTTGAAAAATACCAACCATCAAGGGGTTATAAGATGATAAGATTACTTTTCTACAGCCCTTGAGTGGGAGCTGGCGTGAAACAAAGGCTCCCCTACAAATTTATAACCACAGCAATGTCTTCATGTGAAGCTGGGGGTCAAAAGTGTACTCCTGGAAGGGCCTGGGAAACCCCATCCTGAAATATTAAAGTATTTCCAACTTGGAGGAACGTCCTCAACCCAGGAATTTTAGGATTCCTTTAGGTTTCAATGAACAGATGGATAAAACAAAAAATTAAGTAAAGTTGAAAAGAAAAATAGCAAACTGTAATACAGATTGTATACACACAGATGGTAATACAAACTGTAATACAAAATATGTAAAGGTTATATTCAAGGAGATGATGCATGAGGCTTTTTGCATAACTAATGAGAGTAACCTTTAATATTTTAATTCAGGAAGCACAGAAAATGCCAAGCAGAATAAAAATAAATCCACACTAGATACATTACAGTAAACCTCTGACTATCAAAGACTATAACAACTTTAAAAGAGCCATAGCAAAAGTTCAGATAACTTAGAAAAAATCTAAAATAAGACTCCGCAGAATTTTCAAACAAAACGCTAATTTCCAAAGGAGGTGCAATTGATTCATGTTGTCCAAGGCAGTCATGTTCTAAGAAGTTGCTGAGAATACTAAATTAGCAAATACTGAACCATTGCTTCCAGGGGAGCTACAGGATTAGGGTCCTATGACCCTGTGGTTACATTTTCATCAACTGATCAATACATAACCTTATCTTATATGTGTTTCTGTTATAACACACCTTATTTAATATATATTGTTGATTCATTAACATTGAATTCACAGGCAACAGTACTATGACTCATGCCTGAAAGAAGCTTCTCTAACCTATGGATTTTCTCCCTAAGACACATTACAACCTTATTGCCCTTAGGAATACCAGAAAGCACTTCAGCAGTATGCTTGGGGACCATTTTAAACAACAAAGTTACCAATAAAAAGCACAAAAATACAAAAATATGTGGCACTAAGTAGGAAGTAAGAAAGACACTTGCTTACAGTATGCGGGCTAAAGAAAGAAGAGACAGCATTCATTGCCTTGTCCCACCTCAGCTGGGAATACACACATCGTGCAAACTCAATTTTTACTGCTCTGTTTATGTCCTGGAATAACCATGGAATTGCCCCAAGTATTGATTTTTTAGGTTACAAATTTTAGAAATCAAGAAAATTTGCAAATAGAGAGTCATAGAATAAGGAATATCACTGTATTTCATAAGAAACAAAATTATGTTTGACATAATGAAAAGCTTAGTGAGCATAAAGAATAGTAAACACATGGGTAAATCCAGAGAAATACTAAGTATACAAAATAATCATAATGTTTAATTTTGGAGATAAGAAGGCAGAACTAGTATATACAATGAAAATAGAGAGGATGGAGTGACTGAAGTTCAATATTTAAAAATCTTTGTATTATTCAAAATGAAAGCATTTCTGATTAAACTGAGATTAAATAAACTACTCATGTTAAAATGTCAAGGGTACTGCTGAAAAGCAGTGTGTAATTTCCAAAATAATAAAGGAAAAAGTGCGGTGAACCACTTAATAAATCCAAAAAGCAGCAAAAGAGAAGTGAATCACAAAGAAAACAGGCCATACAGAAATTACAAAATAAAAAGATAGAAATAACCCCAGAATATCAGGATAGACTAAGTAAATAATAAAACAAATTACAACAATGTGCTTTAAATAGGACTTTAAGACATGAAGGCATAGAAAGGCTAGAGGTAAAAAGATAGAAAAAGTTACACGAGACAAACACTATCCTAAAATAAGCAGCTATATCTTTGTTAGTAACAATCAAAACAGTCTATGTAAAAGCAGTATTACAATTTTTTAAGAGGGGTCACTATAAAATGGTAAAAAGTAAATTCACAAATTGATGAAATAGTTATAGATTTCCATGTACTTCTAGCATAGCTTCAAAGTGTCTTTGTGTATACATATATTAAACTGACAGAAACTGACAAATCTTGGGAGATACTAATAAAACTCTTTCAGTTAACTAATAAAACTACATAAGGAGATAGAAGTATGAAAGACCCAATTAAGAAGCAGACTTTAATAATTATACAGAGAATCATAGCTAGCTCTGCTCCAATAATTTGAGAATACAAGTCTTCCTCAAGTATATGAAAACTCATCATGCATTGGGCCATAAAGCAAATCCAAAATAAGAGATGCCAGACAAATCTGTCCAACCATAATTCAGTAACACTGTAGCTTAGCCTAGCTTTTAAATGTGCTCAGAATACTTACATTAGCCTATAGTTGGGCAAAGATCATCTAACCCAAAGACAATTATACAATAAAGTGCTGAATATCTCATGTAATTTATTAAATACTGTAAATTTAGTGAACACATCTTTAAATACACTGTACAGTATTTATTAAATTACATGAGCTATTCAACACTTTTTATATAAAGAATGGTTGAAATAATGGTTGTATGGGTACTCAAAATATGGTGTCTACTTAATTGTGTATCACTTTTACACTACGGTAAAGTCAAAAAATTGAAAGTAAATCACTGCTAGAATATGGACAACACTGTTAGGAATGTGTAACAATATTATTACTGAACATGTTTGTGCCTGATATAAAATAGTAGCTTTTCAGGGCTCTCTGTTTTCACATATTCTTTTCCTAAACTTTAAGTACACTCTGTTAGAAACACAAATTTGAAGTTTATGTAATGTCAGTAGCTACTTCTCTGAAATTCCTCTTATTTCACATATAACGTTATATAATTTTATGTACTTTACTATAACTTTTTGCTTATATGTCTAATTCTTCAACTAGACTATGGATATTCTGGGAATAAGGATGAGTTCTAATCAGCATTGTATCATCAGCCTAGTATAATGCTTCACAGAAGTGAAGTATTCGATATCTTTAAGTAAAGGAATAGTAGAAAAGTGTTTTTTCAGTGTTATATGAATAGTGGAGAAAAAAGCAACACTGATGCTGGGAAAGAGGACTCAGTTATATATTTAAATTTACACACAAGTTTATACCAAAAAAATGCTGTTTATTCATGTTACTTATTAGGATTCCACATACAATTTCATTCAGAATAAAAAGGCTCTGTTGCTGAAAGAGTTGGAAAACTAATGTCATAGATATTCTGCAACATTTTTACTTCATTAACTGATATAATTAAAAGAACAAATATATCAGCACCAAAGACGTAAGAAGGAAAGTCTCAGAAGAAAGGGTAGCTCTTAAAACTGAATACATTTAGCTTTGCAAAATAGATTACCCTTTTTAATTTTTCCCATGTTGACTTAATCATGAAACGTCATCACAGGCCAAAATATTGCACAGTATTTCAAATCTGGTTCATAGCTCAATTCAGTAGCTGAATTGATGCCATTATTTTCCACATCAGCAATCTATTTTCTCTACTTCAATACAGAGAATATTCACTGATTGTAGTATACATACAGGATAGTTATTTGAACGGCAGACACTTGAATTTAAGAATCTCATACCCTGGTTTTAGAAACTTTCCAATAGTTAGAAGCAAGATTTTATACCTAGGGATGTTTTCATTTCTGGCTTACCACAGAAGATTCATCATCAGAGAAACACTGGTGGCATAAGCCACCTGGTCTACATATACACATATGAATGTTTTTGGCAGTGGTGCTTCAGGCATCCTTTGTTGCAAAATGAATTCCACTATCTCAAAAGTAATTTTCCTCATGACTCAATGGATTATTATTCCTATTGCTGCCACTGCTGCCAACGCTAATGCTTTAATACCTTACTTAATCAACATTCTCAAGTACTATGGTGTTTCACACAAAGACATTTTAAGCTGTGGTGCGGGTTCAGTTTTTAAATGCCTAAAATTCTTTTTTAAAAAATAAAAATACTTTAAAAATGATCTATTCTTCCTTAGAGCAATATATAAAATGGTGTACATTTTCCGAATCACTCAGACTCCATCTGATAGTTGTTAATAAGTGTTCTTTTCCCCCTTTATTGTCAGGCTGTCAACTGTCACTTCTACTGTTTGTATACCTACGTCTTGCAGCCCTCTCTCTTTCTCTCTGTTGTTAATATGAAGGTCTAAGAAATAATTGAAGATGTTAGATTTTGGAAAAAATTAAGCCAGTAAGTTCTGATTTATAATGACCGGTGGGTAGAGACCTCACATAGCTAGAGACAGAACTAGGGCAGTAACCTAGTCCTCTCATTCAGAGTCACTATCTTTTCAATACCTGATCTAGGTAGTAGGATTCTTAAATGGAGGTACCTCACCTCCTTGGGTTAGATTTATCCAGCCCCTATGTTTAGCACATATCATTATGCTTGCTTTTCAGCTAATATAAATAATAATCCTGACTCTGAGAAACTGATTTCAAAGGTCTCCACTAATGGCAACAGGTTTTTTTCCTCCTGGCAAAATCCATGCAAAAGTAAAAAATTGCCTCACTTGGCCCTTGGGGTTGATAAATAAGGAAGTCAATAAATATCTGAACATTTATAGCTCATATTTTCAGAAAGTACTAATTCCCTTCCTTCCAATTTCACAAAATCAAAATTTAAAATATTACATCATATAAATGCACCTTTTAAATGGGAATACCTATGAAACAGACTTATCTTCAAGAGAATCTAGGCTAGCCTTTCCCACAAAGTGGTTGTGTGGATTCATATATTTTTCAAACTCCTTTTAAAGCAAAATCCCAAGTAGATTATCAATGTATAGAAAAAGTAGCTTTGCATAATCCACAGAACTCCACTGAACATAAATAAATTGTGCTTAAGTTCTAGAGGCACTGCAGAAAATGAAGAGACTTCAGAGCCCAGCCTAGGTCCTTTACTCTATCCTTACAAGCCCTGTGGCTTTCTTAGCTTTAATTTCTGAGCTTTAATTTCTTCTTCTATAAAATGGAGATAATATAACTTGTCTCCCTGTGCTGCTTTGAGGATCATACATAATATATACAAAATCCTCAGCACAAAATTTGGCATATAGTAGTTGTTCAATAAATGAGAGCTATTGTAATTACCTCCTTGTGACTTTGCTAAGTAACCTATATTAATTGGGCAATAACAAAAAGTCTGAATATCTCTATAAAACATTATATTTAATTTCATTTATTTGCAATTACACTGCTGACAGAGAAAGGATGGAAATCAGCTATGTCTTAGCAGATTATTTGAAATCTAAATAAGAATCACTAGGGTTGAACATATTTCTTATACATAAAGAAGGAAGCCTTGCTTTTAGAATTGAATGCAATTGGTTTCCTGAATAAAAATTGTTATACTCAGTTTACCATAGAAATTCATAGTAGAAATATGTCCCCCCTGACTCTCTAAAATGGATAGTGAAACACCAAGTGAGAATAAGTTATTCAAACACAGCATAGCAGAAGCTATTTTATTCCAAGTGTCAAAAGCAGAGTTATGCAATCTCCTGGGCACACAGAAGTTAGATAAAAAGCAGGTAAGAGAAAGGAAATAAAAATGTTCCACTAACAGCTGCCCCAAAATAAGGTAGCGGTACCAATTCTATATATTGTTTATTCATGTACTTGACAACAAGTGGCATTTTACATCCAACTTCCCTCCTTTTCAGCTCACAGCATCTTAAGCATCCTTTGTATATTTGGGGGAAGTAGAGTTTGGGATCAGAGAATCACAGCAAGATTATCAGAATTGAAAGGAACTTTACAGATAATTTGTCAATCCCCCTCATTTCACTGATGTGAAAACTGAAGTCCAGAGATGAATAACTGAGAAAAAATTGCCGAATACAAGAACAAGGAGGAATTGAAGTCCACCTCAACTCTTACTGCCCTCTTTGCACTTTAGCTTTCATAGAGAACTGCTCAGAATCGGCCCTCAAATGAAGTCAAATGATGAACCATAAACAACTGTTATATTTAATACTTATTATAAAATACTTCACTGTCTAGTCAGGCCATAAATTATAAGGCTACTGTCAAGTAAATTTAAAAAGCAAATCTGAAATATTAATATCTTAGTCAAAATACCATACATTTGTCAGCACTATCAAAGCCTCGGAGACTAAGAGTAATTAGTTCTGCTTTAGGATTTACAGTGATTCAGAAGATTCAAAATGGGTAACATATTTTTAAGGTAGCTGGCAATTTTGCCCACAACACAGTCTCAGCTGTCTGGGTGACTATAAAAGGAAACAATACCAATCTAGAACATCCATCTCTCTATTCTCAGAATATCTACAGTACTTATTACCTACTCCGTTGGTTCTTAACCTTTTTCAGGTTAGAATCTCTTAGAGAAAGATGACAGCTACAGACAGTCTTCCCAGGAAAATGTACATGCTATCATAAAACTTTTTCACACAATTTCAGAGCGTTTAGCAAGTCCACAGTGGGATCAAAAATTGCTGTTCTACAATGAGAACATATGGGCACAGGGAGGGGAACATCACACACTGTGGCCTGTTGGGGGGATGGGGGGCAAGAGGAGGGATAGCATTAGGAGAAATACCTAATGTAGATGACAGGTTGATGAGCACAGCAAACCACCATGGCACATGTATACCTATGTAACAAACCTGCACGTTCCACACATGTATCCCAGAACTCAAAGCATGGTTTAAAAAAAAATTGCTGTTCTAGCATTGATCTCTGTTAATACGTGCTTCATTGTATTATTATTTATTCCCACCCATGTGTGTCCTGGCTTCACTAGATCAAAAGCTGCTCAAAGTTGGGGATGGATCTTATAACTCTCTGTGTATCCATAGCCTAGGTGCATTGTTTATTAAATTTTAATAAAACGTCGCTTATTTTGTTCCCACTATGGGCCCAGTGCCATTCAAGGAAATGAGGATTCAAAGATCATAAATATAAAAGCCATTCTTCAAGAACTCACAGTCCAATGAAAGAGATAAATAAGCAAACATATGATTACAATGGGGGGTTGGGGGACGCTACAGATGGTAAAACACAAGGGAAAGAAGACAGAATAGAAACTGGTGGGAATTGATACTCTCAAATTCCTAGGTTTGGAGGAGATGGTAGGTTAGGAGATCAGGAAGATGGAAAACTTGCTGTAAATGAAGCATGCCTGAGCTAAGTCCAACAACAACAAAATGAGTTATAAGTTACCCAAAAGAGAGGTAAAACTGGAAAGAAGCAAAAAGAGAGAAAGCGAGCTAGAGAGAGCAACCACGTGTGTGTCAGAGAGTGAGAGAAAACTTGGACCAGAAAAGCATCCTTTATTCTTCTACTATTGTTTGATCCCTATAGTTAATCTAACCCTAGTCCCTAAACACCTTGTGCAAATATTGCTCCAAAGACATTAGTCAAAATGGTCATGCAAATCGAATTGTGTTAGCAGTTTTCTTATATACTATAACAAAGGTATTTTTGCATTTATAAAGGTGACAAGTGTTACTCAAGATTCAGCTCAACTTATTTATGGAAGACACCTTTGAATCCATATGTCATTCTCATGTTCTATACTCCAAGAAAACGGTCTGGGCGGAACATATTCCACATAAATGAACCAGGATTAATCACAGCCAGATGGTATGAGTCAAGTTAAATCTCCTTATAATTATTATTATTATTTTTGGTAGACTGAAGGGAAGTTAATTGTTCACTTTTGTTGGGTATTAAACCATTGATAACAGTACCATTAACTTTGATTATAGTTAGGGATTCCTTTCAGTTAAAGAAAATTAGTCAGCATAATAGTTAACTTGTTACCAGAAATTATATAAGGTAGATTTAGAGCAAACATAACTTGATTAGAGTAGGAAACAAAAACACTTTTAGAGCTATTACCTCAAATATTTCCAAAGGTTATGGGAAAAGGGATAACGATTTGTAATTTATTTCCTCATACTTAAAAGCATGTTCAAAACTTTACAATTTAATAAATACTCCCATTTCATCTTCACAACAGCTTTATAAGGTTGTCAGGTCAGTTATGCATTACAGATGAGTAAGCTTTGCATGAGAGGCTATGTAACTTGTCCCAACTCACAGGCTTAAGAGAAACTGGGATTAGAAATGGATTTGACTCATAATCCAGTGCTCTTCCCTTTATTATGCTGGTACAACTACACTTCCTTTATTATCCTTTAAACTGTAGTGATAAGGAGTCATCTACTCTGTTGATGAAATGACCTATCGGTGCCCCTCCTCAAGGGTTCATATTTTATTCTTGGCCAGTCTAGCACATGATATAATGATAACAATATTCTCCGTATGGCTTACATAATTCTTTCACCAAATGTCTTTCAATAATTTAATGTTACCAACGAATGAAACAAAAAGAGCTTTAACATGAGCTATCAAACAACTATTATTACTCGCATTTTATTATTTTGCCAAGTTTCACTTAATGGCAATATACCAAGCTATTCTATTTTCTATAATACCAACTCCTTAAAGAAGAGGAATTACAGCAACATTTCCGTTGTGGAAAACAATTTCATCCTTCAATTCAGGGCTTCACACAGCTTGGTTCTAAACCCGCACGTCATTTCTTAAGTGGAAACACAGGTGCAATTGATTAATTTTATAGCTTAAGGAAACCGTTAAATCCTATTATTAAGCAAGCAATCATCTCAGTTTGGAGGCTTGATGTTAAGTACTTTACCTCCTTACCGGTCACCTCCACCCAGGAAAAGAAGCGCAGTTCAACAAAAGCTACCTGCCCTCGTACTGGGATCAAAACCTACCCTACACTCTAAATCTCTGGCAAACTCCTGTCGCCTTGCCTCTGTTCTCGCACAGTTCCCCAACAATTTCAAAGAGGACGAATTCACTAAAGGAGAGGTGACAGAAGCTCTCAGAGAGGACTCGCGCTCTAAATCTCAAACCAGTGCAGTGACTCCCGTGACCATTCCCTAAAGCAGTCCCACCTTCCCTGATTCTAGGATGGCAGCGACTCCTAAGAAAACAAACAGAAAAACTAAAACCAAGCTGCTGGAGCCCACCAATCTGTGCCAGCGCTCTCACTCCTCCACAGCCAGACCAATAAGGTCACTACCAGGCACCTCCCAGGGTCCCAACCTCTGCCCTCCCCCGTTTCCGTATGCCCTAAGAACAGCTTTTCAAACAGAAAAGGATACTCCCCATATTCGACATGGTCCCACGACTTTTCTCGGGAGGCGAGCGCACCGGGCAGCGGCGCGAGCGGGATAGGAAGGCGCCCGGAGTCCAGTGCTAGTCCTGAGCAGACGACAAGCGCAGCCACCAGGTTTGCAATCCCATTTCCTGTTTCTGCTCCTGGTCCGAGGGGGCGGGGCCGGGTGCCTCCGAGAGGCGGGGCTGGTGCAACTCCAAAATGGCTGCCGCAGGAAGAGGCGGTTAGGGCCGGTTCCAGTCGCTTGGGGGCGTTAGCGGTTCTCGGTTCTCGAGGGCAAGAGGTTACGCTCCGTCCCTCCCATCTTGGATCCTTCGCCTGCACCCAGTCTAACCTGGTGCCTAAAGGTTTCGTCCCCCAGCCAACCTTCTAGTTCTTTCTTTTATCCTGCTCCAAAGTCTTCTTAACCTTCCGCCCCACCTCTTTCCTCAGATTTCGGTCTATCCTTGCCCCCTCACCATTGTCTCCGAGCTTAAGCCGTAACGGATGAAGGAAAAAGGTATATAGGGCTTTTAACGTATTTTTCAAAAAATTATAATCGTTTAAGGGCCTAAGGGATTAGCACGGGTGGTAAATTTGAGTTGTGAAGTTCACAGAGGGTGTTAAAAAGGATCGTGATCCTTAAACTTTAGGCTAGGCTTAATAGATGAAGTTTATGTGAAATATGTATTCGCACGAACCGTTTTTTTTTCGATAGATGATATACGAAAATTAATTACTACAAAGTCTATAATGGACGAGGAGGTTAAGTTAAATACTAGATAGTGGTTGGCGTTTATATGTGACTTTAAAATGTTCCGAAGTTATTAGACCCGACAGATTTATGGAAAAGAAGGGCATCCTGGAAATTGTTTCTTCATTTCGATTCAAAACCCTTGGAAAGTCCAAGGAAGAACTGAGATTTTTTGAGGGGGAGAAATTAGTATGTTATTTTACTAAGAAATTTAACATGTTTGACGAAATGTTTTCTCATTTTTAATATTTCAATGGATAGGGGAAATAAGGCTGTAATTGGATACGCTTCTTTTTATCTTTTTTTTTTTGAACCAAAAATGGATCTAAAAGCTACTGTTTTACTCTTTAATCTTAATATAGTTTGTTGTAGGCTTCAGACTGTTACCCTAATTGCAAACCCTCGTGTGATGTGGCAAGGAAAATGGCTTCAGCCAGGCTAAAATAAAATGGCTTCTCAGGCTCACAGGCTACATGCAGGCTCACAGGCTAGTGATAAGGCACTACGATTAATCAGGCCAACGCCAGGTGCAGACACCAGCCTCATTTCAATGGAATTCAAGAACTCGCCGCTCAGGGTCGCATGGACCCTGAGAAGAAAGCCCCTTGTCTCTAGCTGCTGGCCTTGGCTTCTGAACAAACTGCTTGCTTACTGATATCGGGAGTTTTCACTGTCTCTAACTGCTGACCTTGGCTTCTGTACAAACTACCTGCTTGCAAAGATCCCCAGTCTCCCCCTTCCTGGAAAATGCCCCCCTCAAAAGTGTTGTTTAGCATAAAAGACCAGTTCTCCCTCAACACGGGGCCACAGGTTGGAGAGACATGAGTCTTCCGTGGTCGCCGGCAATAAAGACCCTGCAATTCGTCATACTTTTGTCTTGGTGCTGATCTTCTTATCTCGCTAAAAATACAACACCCGATGCTGGAAAAACAAGCCTTGTTTCTGTTTTTTTGTTTGTTTTTTTTTGAGACAGAGTCTCACTCGGTCACCCAGGCTGGGGTGCAGTGGTGGCGTGATCTTGGCTCACGGCAACTCCCACCTCCTGGGTTCACGTAATTCTTTTGCCTCAGCCTCCCGAGTAGCTGGGACTAAAGGCGCATGCCACCATGCCCAGCTAATTTTTTTTTTAATTTTTAGTAGAGAAGGGGTTTCATCATCTTGGCCAGGCTGGTCTCAAACTCCTGACCTCGTTGTCCACCCGCCTCGGCCTCCCAAAGTGGTGGGATCACAGGCGTGAGCCACCACGCCCAGCCAACAAGCCTTTTAAAATACAAGGTTCTAGGAAAGTACAACCTGGAAAACACTTCAACAGGTCAAACTGTATAAAGATTGCTTTATTTCTGATGTCCCTATGTATTTGAGAATTAAGACTTTATTTACAGAAACAGATAAAACTTAGCAGAGTTCATCATTGTTTGATCAGTTTCTATACTAGATAAACAATTGTATTTCACTTTTGGAGAACTTCTTTTGGTAGAAAGATGAAAAACATTAAAAAAAAAAAAGATTTTCCCAAGACACTTAATATTTTTTCACACAGCTATTTCAAAACATTCATGTATAGATCAGAACAATCTGCTAAAGGTAAACCATTTTCTAGTTTCATATAAAGTTCCTAGAGTTATATGTACCTAAGCTATAAGAATAAGCCTTTTAAAACAGTGTTTTGAAAATGTTTTGTGGAATTTCTTAAGGAAAAGATCTTTAGGATAGGATCAGTTTTTTAGTAAAATCAAGATCTGAAGATATTTGTTGAGGGTATTTGTTGTTGATGTCCACCTTAACTAAAAAAAGAATCATAGCCTATGCTAACCACTTAGAAAATTAAGAAGTGGTTTTTATTTTTGTGAGTTATGAAGTAAATTTGACTCCAGAAATTTCCCTGATATTTTTTCTTGGATATCTGATTTCTTAAAGTGAAGTTTATATTTTTCTTAAAACTTAGGCACAGGAATAGCATTATTTATTTAAAGTACATGTGTGTTCAGTTATAACTGCTGTTGTTAAAAGCAACAAACAAATCTGTTAAAATAATAAAGCCGTTTATTATAGAGAAAATATAAAAAGGAAAGAAATTATAACAGCTGTATATTAAATATTAAATGCCTATAAAATATTTATAAAATGTGTGTACAAAATAAAAGCAATACAACAAATATATATTTGTGAACTATTACCAAGTTTAAGCAAAAGGTTATTATATCCCTTAAATTCCCTTGTGTAATCCTTTCTAATCAAATTTCTTTTCTTCGTTTTTTGGAGGCAGCTGCTGTATAGAATTTATGTACAATTTTCCTGTTTTATAGCTTTACCATAGTATTTGCATCTCTAACCAACATATTCTTTAGTGCTGCATGTTTTTGAACTTCGTATAAATGAAATGATACTGCTTTTCTTCTGTGAATTTTGTAACTGATAATATTCCTCAACAAGGTTATTGTACATAAGTATGGCTTGCTTATTCATTTTCACAGTTCTTGAGTTTTCCACCTTATGAATACATTGCAATTTATCTGTTCTGATAGTGGACATTTGAGTTGTTTCGAGGTGAAGAATGTATTAGTGTTAATTTAACATTTACTCTGATTAAACATTTAATATCAGTGACTTATTTTGGTCCTCTAAATATGTTAGGATAAAATCTGGATATGCTTATTTTATCACAGTAATGATTAAGATTAACTTTTAAAAAAGTCAAATGTTATCTTTAAAAATATAATTTTCCTCTTTCATTGTAGGCACAGTTATTCGTTCATTTTTCTTGTTCTGGGTTATCTTAGATCTTAGCTTTGTTTCTTCCTGTCTACCAGATTTAGCAATACCTTCTACCTTGTTTCACCTAAATAGGCAGCTATCTTTTCTCCTTTCACCCTTAGAACAGGGCTACAATAATAGAGACAATAGGTGTAGGGTCTCCCAAATTGTTCTTTTGGGACCTAATTAACTCTAATTATGAAAGCTTAACAAAGGTAACATCAGTCCCATATTGATAAATCAAATATGGTGGATGCTTAGAAGGTTGTGAATTAGACGGGGATAATTGAAATGTAAAGAACCAATATACTATCTTAACTCAGCAGCTAATGAATATGTTAAAATTTGACATGAGCAAAGCTAATGTGGAAAATTATAATTTCTCAGTAAATTGAGTGATTTGTTTGTGATTAATTATGCTTAGTTCTCTAAATGTTTTGAATGCAGTGTGTTACAGAGAACAAACTTTGTTTTTTTAAGTTAAAAACATTTACAGTACAATTGCAGTCTAGACTCTAAGCCACTTAATATTTAATTATGATTGTTTTGTGTTAACACATTTTTGTCATCTTCTAACAATTATTTTTAAGAAGATCAGAAAATAAAATGGTACTTGACAGTTAAACTCCCATTTAAGTGAAAAGAGTTCACTAAAAATGAAGAGAGCATAGTTTCATATAATGCTTCTCACACTTCGATGTCCTTATTAAAAATGCAGATGACTGGGGCCTCACTTCTGTAGATTCTGATAAAGTAAACTTGGAGTGAGATCCAGGAGTCTGTATTTTGCTCCTGTGGATAACGGAAATAAGTATTATAGAATTCTATAAATCCTTTATTGCATAAAGTAGCTTCACTGGAATGAAATTTATAGTTTACAAAATGCCTCATATATATCATTTCATTTGATACCTAAAGTAATCTGAGGTACCCTAGCCAGGCATTGTCATCCTTTATTTTTAACCAATTAAAAAAAACAACACCAAAGCAAGGTTGTGGTTTGTGTATCTAAAAAAAAAAATCCCCAAACAAACAAGCACAGTAACAACAACAACAAAAACAGAAGCTCGGAGAGATGATTTGGTTTGCCTAGGTATTGAACCTAGGTCTTCTTGATTCCCAGTTCCGTACTTTTGAATGTGTATAGCAGATAGACAAAGCAGAATCACAAATAAGACCACTTCTGTTACTTGCTTTCTTTAGCTCAGGTGCCCATTTAGTTTAGAAGTAAAATGAGGAATTATTCTAGCTGACTAGCAGCCTTTCTACTTTGTATATGAAGAAATAGACTCAGTTTCCTAAAAATTTGAGAGAGTTATAAACTGAGGGTCTTTCCTACTTGTAATAGAAAAACTTTTTTCCCCCGGGCAGGCGGAGTACACTTTGCTAGTTTCATAGTTCTGGCGTTTTAGATTTAATTTGAACATGAGCCTAGCCTAGAACTCTTCAAGTGACAGGTAAAAGAGTTTAGAGCTACAGAAGAGGTAAAGCACTATTGGCTGAAGCAAGTAGATGATATGGTAGGAAATAGAAGCTTAAAGACAAGAGGAGTGGTTTTGAATGGTTGTCACAGGTGACCTGAAAAACTATCCAATTTATAATTCGGAAGTAACAGATAAACATAAGGTGACAAGATGAGAAGCTGAATGTAGGATTCAAACGAATAGAATAAAATGAAAAAAAAGGTCTTGGAAAATTAGAAAAAAATAAATCTACATGTTTACCATTTCTCAAAGTGCTAATATTTGATTTTTATTTTAATAATAAATATCATGTTTGGTGATTATAATATATAGTTATCAGACTAAAAAAATATATAGAGTTATCAGAAAGATTATATCTCTGTAAATCTTTGATTTTAACGGAGTATCCAATACTTATAACAATTTCTCTTTGACCGGAAACCTTTTCAAAGCTTGAATAATAAAAATGCAGTTTTATTATTACTCGATTGATTATTAAAAGATGATTTGGTAGAAAATAATAAAACATTTTCTATTATTACAGATACTTTAGCGATAATTCAAAATCAGGTTTGAGAATTGTAGGATTCAAAAATTCTTTAATGTAAGCATAGTGCTCAGAAAACTCACTTTTAGTAAACATTTTCCTTATCTCTATGAATTGATTATTGAAGAACTGTTTGAAAAAAAACTCTTAAGGAAAGAAAAAGCAAAAATAAGGGACTTATCAGAAGGACAGGTGAGGGCAAGATTAAAACGAATAAAAAAAAACGCTCTCTTAAAGGACTATGTTATTCTGCACTCCTGTATCCCGTTTTGTTGACCGTAGAAGCCTACACATTTAATTCTAGAAATGGCTTTTATTTACTATTACTTTCAATTAGCAATAATCACGCCTCAGATAAACCTCATTGGCTACGACACTGCCACTGCACAAAACTTACTATTACTTTCTTACTACTCTTCATCCTGGATTGTTCTTATTACTTTACCTGGTAAATGGTTAGAACAAAGTGTAGCATGCTTTGTAATTTCTCTGTTTTATTATCCACATTCTATGATTTTTTAATATTTTTTCTAAAATTTACTGTAGTGTGTACCAAAATTCTTACCTCTAGATCATAGTTTCTCAACCAGCACTGTAGACATTTTGGGCTGGACAATGTTTTGAGACTATCGTGTGCAGTGTAATACTTATCAGTATCTCTGTCTTCTACTCCCCAAATGCCAATAGCACCTTCTTTCCCAAGTTTTGACAGCCAAAAATGTCTCCAGACATTGCCAAATATCATTTGGAGGACAGAATCACCCCCGTTTAAGCATTATCTAGCTATGGAATTATCTAATGCTGCTTTTATATTAAACCAACAGACAAATGACGAAAATAGCAACAGAAATATTTTTCAGCCCACTCTTTATCAGGATTAGCCACAGCAAGAGTGAAACAACATAATCATTCCTAGCTTTTGAATCAGTTTTATAAAAGTTGATAAAATAAGAATCCCAGACTTTGAAGTCATTGTAAAATTTTTCGCTTTGGAGGCAGTGGAAAGAACAGGGCATTTGGAATCATTCATTTGTGTCTGTGCACATTTGTAAAAATTCTCTAAGGTATTTACCAGAATTGGGATTACCGAGACATAGGGTAGAAATAGCTATTTTACTATAAATTAAAGAAATACTATTTTATATTTTAAAAGATTTTATATATTGCAAGTAATGATTCAGAAAGGAGTTAAATTAGCATGCATCTTATGGAAGAGCTGGTTTTTATTTGTGATTTGTGCCTTTAAAGTCAGATGTGACCGCTTATTTCAAGGACAGTTCAATGAAATATTGACTACCTACCGTGTTCTCAGCATTGCACCTCTGACATATCTGGAACAGAATACTGAGCTGGATAGGCTATGGGTCTGATCCCAAATGGCTTTTGTTATATTCTTGTTCAGTCAAAAGGAAATATTATCTACAGGATAAGAAGAGTGTATCAGGCAAAAGTTCATAAAACATATCAGGTTAAATTCCTATCTGTTTTGCATAGCTAGCTCTGCCCTAGAAGGTTTGTAATATGCTTTCCTCCTCTCTGAACCTCAGAATTGTAAAGATCATTGTTTGTCAGTTGTAGCTGATGTATACTGAAAATAATTCTTTTCTTAAAGTGGGTATTGGGTAAGGCATGTGAAGATATATAGACGAAAAATATATATCATTTAACCTACCATGAAACTAGAATAAAAGAGGCATTCCATTAAAAGACAAATTCAAAATAAGAATTTATTTAAAAAGGAAATATAAGAAGCCAATCTCATAGGTACCCTTGGCATTAGATGACAGAAACATATTGAAATGATACTTATCAGATTTTTCACAGAACTTTTCATTAAGATGTTCACTTCCAGCACAACATGTCTCAAATTCCATATTTGGTCCCCAAACCATACAGTTTTGTTTCACAAATAATTGTGTGTCTAAGTTGCCTGAAAACAAAACAGCGAGAGTCTATGGTAACTGAGTTCAGCTGGCCCATTTCTAAGTCAGGTCCTAAGCTGAAGCTTAATAAGAATGAGACAATGATCTAGACTATACAGAAATTAATCACTTTCTATTTCCTTTTTATTCAGATTATTTGTGAAAAGAAATTATCCAATACTTCTCATCTATCTAACTGGAGTTTCACCAGCTGGAGGTAAGATACCAAGGTTAGGGAAACATAAATTTATGAATTGCAGAAAAATGAGGGATTATTTAACTTGTTAAAGACCATACATCAGATTAGTGTGTATTAAGCCTTTCATTTTTTATTTCAGCTTTCAGATAACCTATAATTCAAAATGTATTTATGAATAGGGTAGAAAAGAGTATCCTGAAAATTCTCTTTGACAATTACATTAATAAATAATGATTTCAATAAGCAGCTGTTCAAATTTGGAGAGAGAGAAAATATGTACATGTATTTGGCAAGCACATCTTCTATTATATGATTTCTGTTTTTTTCTGTCTTTTGTTTTTCTGTTAGTTTCTCCTTTCTTATTGGTCTATCTTTAATTCTTGTTTTTTTATATATTACCATATTCATCCTCACTGCAATTCTCTGGATACAGTTGAGTCAACTTTATAAAGGAAACTCTAGTTCAAACTGTTTTCTATACTTTAGACCCAGAATTGGGTCTATAGGAATTCATAGAATGTAGTGCAATTAAGATAAATATTTAATTAATAATCTCATATAAAGGGAGCTCATTCCAGGTATAGGAGTGCATTAATGCTATTAAATATGTAGTATATACCATGTTTCTTGATATTTACTAGGAGCCTATTAACTTCTGACAAGGTGCCATCTAAAAATTTGATATTGAACATTCAGAGTGGTACAATCACTGTGACATCCCCTAGTAAACAACTTTGGTAAAAATATAAATTGTTAATTATATTTTAATATGTATGCCTTATTTAATTAGTTTATAACTTTCTTTAGGACCAGGTCATTTTATTCCTTATATGACTCTGGACACCTGGAACTAACAGAACTCCTTGCAAATAGTTTAAACTTTGTATACTGTTAATGGTTTTTTTTTTTTTTTTTTTTTTTTTTTTTTTTTTTTTTTTTTTTTTTTTTTTTTTTTTTTTTTTTTTTTTTTTTTTTTTTTTTTTTAGTCACCTTTTATTTTAGGTTCAGGGGATACATGTGCAGATTTGTTACATGGGTAAATTGCAAGTTGCTGGGGTTTGGTATTCAAATTATTTTGCTACCTGGTAGAGTGAACATAGTACCCAATAGGTACTTTTTTTTAATCTCACCCTCCTTCCACCCTCCATCCTCAAGAAGGTCCTAGTATCTGTTCTTCCCCTCTGAATCAATGGGTACTCAAGGTTTAGTTCCCACTTATGAGTGAGAAAATGCAGTATTTGGTTTTCTTTTTCTGAATTAATATCCTCAGGATTATGGCATCAAGATTCATCCATGTTGCTGCAAAGGACAGATTTTTGTTCTTTCTTATGGCTGTGTAGCATACCATGGTGTATATGTACCACATTTTCCTTATCTAGTCCACCATTGATGGTTACCTGAGTTGATTCCATGTCTTTGCTCTTGTGAATAGTGTTGTAGTGAACATAGGAGTGCATATGTCATTTTGGTAGAACCATTTATATTTCTTTGGGTATATACTCAGTCATGAGATTGCTGGGTCAAATGGTAGTTCTGTGTTAAAGTGTTTTGAGAAATCTCCAAGCTGCTTTCCACAGTGGCTGAACTAATTTACATTCCCACCCACAGTATATAACCATTCTCTTTTCTCTGCAAACTCACCTAACATCTGTTATTTTTTTATTTTTTAGTAATAGCCATACTGACTGGTGTGAGATGGTATATCTTATGGTTTTGATTTGCATTTCTCTGATGATTAATGAAGATGAGCATTTTTTCTTTTGTTGACCATATATGTGTCTTCTTTTTTTCTGATAACACTTTAGTTTAATTGTCACAAGGTTATTAAACTTCAATAACTTTGGTATTCTTGGATCATAGCAGAACTGGTAGTGCTTTGTAACTTTCCATGCACTCCTCTAGGTTAAGCACACATTTCAAAAAGAAGTTTCAAAAAACACTTTCTTAATATTAAGAATGGAAATGTTGTATTCTCAATTAAATGTTATTACTTGTTTGCTTAAGAGACCCCTTCCGAAGCAAAATATTAATTTAGATACCTTCAAGCCTGTGAACACTAAGTTTAACCCAAGTTAATTTCCAGTGCTTTTGTTCATAGTGAAAACTCACTCAATGTCAGTACCTCTTATATTTCCTCTTATTTTTAGATCTAGGTCTTTACCTATAACCATAGAAAGATTAAAGAACACTCACTTTAAAAAACAAATTGCACTCAATAAAATAATGTTTATTTATAATGAGTGCTAGTACTCAGAAATAGTGACAGTATATGAAAATAGCTGCTTCTTCAAAGAATGGTCAGGAAAGTTAGAACACTTTTTATTCTTATCATTTCCCCTTACACCTTTATATAGTTCTTTGTCATATGTCTAGTTTTTCTTGCTTTGTGAGCCCTATACCCCTATATCCCTATATCGTCAATAGATTCTAGAGATTCCTTCCACTTTCCCTTGAGAATCCCTTTGTAAAATGCAAAAGCATTTCCCCTTTATCCTCACATCTTCATCTTGACTTCCTTAGAACTTAATTCCTAAGGGGATCTTGAAAGATCCACCAAACATTTGTGTAGGTCTTCAAATTCCTTTTGAAGTGCAGATTATTTGACCTGAGACATTGTTCTTCATCACCTGAGGTCACAATCCAAGTGCATTTTGGGGATGAGGAGTTACGACATAATGATGAGGAGTCTACCTAGTATATCATCACTGACAGAGTGGAAAAGGTGCTCCCAGGGTTTACCCTATTAGCATTCCTGCCTTACTTGTCCCACTTTAATTTTCCAGATATTTGAGTGATTGTTAGTAGAAGGATTCCCTTTTTCCTGCATACTGTCTGGAGCAATAGAAACTAGGATATCCATTTATCATTTTGTCTACAAGTCCTCTCTGAAGCAAATCTTGGCTCTCTCTTTAGCCAACGTAGCTGCTCCTCTTTTCTTTCTGTTGCCAGAGTTGCCTGGTCAGAGCTTCCAGTGGTAATCTGCAGAGTTTCCATAAGCGTCCCTTTTGTCCCTGCTCTAATTCTCTTGTCACTCTGGCTTTCACCATGACCAAACTCTGAAGAAAGACCATTTTGTCCTAATCCAGTGTCTTCTTTGCCTTCTTACATCTTCCCTCCCCAGGTACTGAGGAGTAACTCCTATATTTTTCATTCCTATTCTTATCTATTTAAAAACCCTGTGCATGGATCTGTTATTGTCATGCCCTTTTCATTGACTGACCCTGGCAATCACTGAACAGTTATAACCCTTCAAGAATTGTCATTTAAATGGAATCATACAGCATGTAACCTTATGTGACTGGTTTCTTTTACTCGGCATAATGCCTTTGGAATTCGTCTAAGTTGTTCACTGTATAAAAAGTATATTCTTTTTTATTGCTGAGTAGTATTCTATGAATGTACCAAGTTTGTTTATCCATACACCTGCTAAAAGATATTTTGGTTATTTCCAAATATCTTTGGGATATTTACAAATATATCTGCTGTATACATTGATATACCCACAGCCAGGTGTGGGATTGCTGGGTCATGTGATAAATGTGCTTAACTTTGTAAGAAACTTCAAAAATGTTTTCTGGAGTGGTGGTACCATCTTGCATTCTTACTAGCACTAAAGAAGATTTCCAGTTGCCACATATTTTCACCAGCACTGAGTATTATTATCTTTTATTTTAGCTATTCTTATAGGTGTGTGCTTGTATCTCATTACATTTTTCATTTGCGTTTATCTAAAGGCTCATGATAGTACACAGCTTTAATGTGCCTATTTGTCATATTTATATCATCTTTAGTCAAGTGCCTGTTGATTATTTTCTTTTCTTTTAGTTTAAGTTCTGGGATGCATGTGCTGAACATGCAGGTTTGTTACATAGGTATACATGTGTGATGGTGGTTTGCTGCGCCTATCAACTCATCATCTATGTTTTCAGCCCCACATGTGTTAGGCATTTGTCATAATGCTCTCCCTCAGTTTTACCCCAACCTCCCAACAGGCCCTGATGTGTGATGTTCCCCTCCCTGTGTTCATGTGTTCTTATTGTTCAGCTCCCACTTATGAGTGAGAACATGTGGTGTTTGATTTTTCTGTTCCTGTGTTAGTTTGCTGAGGATGATAGTTTCCAGCTTCATCCATGTCCCTGAAAAGGACATAAACTCATTCTTTTTTATGGCTGCATTATATTCCATAGTGTATATGTGCTACATTTTCTTTATCCAGTCTGTCATTGATGGGCATTTGGGTTGGTTCCAAGTCTTTGCTATTGTAAATATTGCTGCAATAAACATACGTGTAGTTGTATGGCATTTCACTTTGTGTTAGACACATTTTAATCAAGAAACATGAAAGGAAGATTTTCATGGACATGAACATTATTTATTCTATATCATGACTTAAAGGAAAGAGATGTTCCATAGCACATGCAAATGTTCTCAAGTAGAAATTCAAAATAAAAATCCAAATGTAAGAAGAATCATATTTAGATTGTACTTAAATTTTTATCTTTGTCCCAAAGAAACATTTCATTCTGAATGTGTAAAATAAAAGGAACTTTGAAAATAAAACAGCAAAAGATCAAGACAGAAAAAGATGCCAGATCCCTAACATTCGAAATAAGTTAGCTAGCATTTAGAAGGAAACTTTATATGTCAGTTGGTAAATTACAAAAAAAACAGGTCAAAATGCTGATAATCCCCAACAGCTAATATTATGGTTACCTAGAGTACAGCTGACCTTTTAACAGCATGGTTTGAATTGCACTTGTACACTTCTATGTTGATTTTTTAAAAATAAATGTAGTTAACCCTCAATACTTGCAGGTTGTATCTCCAACCAAATACAGATGGAAAATACAGTATTAGTGAGATGTGAAACCACAGATACGTAGGGCCCACTTGTCATATATGCAGATTTAGCAGGGCTGCTTGTAGGACTTGAATATTATGGATTTTAGTATCTGTGGGTGTTGAGGGGGCAGTGTCCTTGAATCAATTCCCAACAGATACCAAGGGATTGACTGTAGTTTCTTCATAAGCATTTATTTATTTTTATTTTTGTTTTTTAGAGACAGACTTTTACTGTCACTCAGACTGGAGTGCAGTGACAAGATCAGACCATAGCTCACTATGGCCTCAAACTACTGGGCTCAAGGGGTCCTTTCACCTCAGCCACCTGAGTGGCTGGGAAGACAGCCACGTGCCACCACACCCAACTATGTATTTTAATTTTTTTTTAATTTGTTTTTGGTAGATATAGACTCTCATTGTGTAACACATGCTGGTCTCAAACTCCTGGCCTCAAGTATTCTTCCTGCCTTGGCCTCCAAATAGTAGGATGATCAGTGTGAGCCACCATGCCTGGCCCATAAAACTTTGTTAATTATAGGAGGCAAATAAAAAAAACAGCCAAATTATTTGCATTCAACTATGATGTGGTATGCTACCATTAAATCTTCAGTGGATGATGAAATTATAATATACATTTTTGACAAAGTACTTTTCTGATTGTAAAATGCATGTTAATTATTGAAAATACAGAAAAAGTCTTTTGAAATCACCACGAGATAGACAATTTATATTTTTCCCAATAGTTTTCTACTCATATGTGTATATGAGTTTTCTACTCATATGTAAACCATATGTTTCATAATTTGGGTCATACTATATGCAATTTTGCATATAATTTTAACGTCTTGACCATTTTTTCAGTATTAATATTTTTCATACATTTATATATAACAACACTAATTCAATAAGTTTTAAGTAATTGTGTTTTCATACATTTTCAATACTATTAAGTAAATGTTTTTAAATGCCTGCTTGAAAGTCTGTTATCTAAAATATATCTAACTTTTCTTTAATTAGAGGCTTAAGTTCAGTAAATATCTTTGTGCATAAATCTTTTCTTTTTTAAGGTTACAAACTTTCCTCTCTTTAGAGGACAAATTAATTTCAAATTCTACAGATTTAACCTATAGATATACTTGCATATATAAACAAAGTATAGAAGAATACATAAGTATATTCTATTCCAATTTTTTTGCATTTTTTTAAGTTATTTTACTTTAGGTACATACTATATCTGGCATTTCTCCCCATGATATCCCTCCCCAACCTCCCCGCTGTCTCTCCCCATCCCTCCAACCATAAATCTTTTTTTATACCTATTTTTTAATTACTACTTTAAGCAAATGTGCTATCTCATTTTTTTTAGTATATTTACAGAATTAATAGACATTGGCAATAAAAGATAAATAAGATACATTGTTACCTCTAGGACTTGAGGGTCTAATGATGGAGACAGACATGTAAACTAATGATATGATAATATAATATGAAGTTTTAACAATATGAAATAATATGTATATGTCAATGTGCTAAGCAAACCAGAGGAGGAAACAACTATAACCCTATATGAAACTATATAATTCTTTGATTTCACTTCCTCATGTAAAATTTCACAAAACTTATACAGCAGTGATATGGAGAATAATTTCTTGAGTATTTGGGAAATCATCATGAGTACCATTCCAAATGGAAGTGTATGATGATTCCATTTTGTTGAGCTTCTTCTCATCTCCTAAGAGAGACTTTCCCAAAGTATGATCCCTAGACTGACAGTGTCAACAATACCTGGGAAGTGTGAAGTACTCTTTTGAGAGAAATCTTTTTTTTCTGAGCAGTAGGTCTTAACAGTGGGCTTAAAATATTCTCTAAACTGTGGTATAGAGATACAGGCTGTCATCCAGGCTTTTTTTTCTCTTTGTGGGGCACAGGAAGAGTATGTTTTTCATAATTAGTAAGGGTCCTATGATTTTTCAGGATGATAAAAGAGCATTGGCTTCAACTTGAAGTCACCAGCTGCATTATCCCCTAACAATGAGGAGTCAGCCTGTCCTATGATGCTTGAGGCTAGGCACTGACTTTTCTTCTCCAGCTGTGAAAGTCATAATTACATCTTATTCCATTAGAAGGCTTTTTCATCTACACTGAAATTTTTTTGTTTAGTGTAGCCACCTTCATCAATTACCTTAGATTTTCCTGCAGCTTCTCTATCAGTACTTGCTTCACTTTGCATGTTTATGTTTTGGAGATAGCTTCTTTCCTTAAACCTCATGAACCAACCTCTTCTAGCTTCAGACATTTATTCTGTAGCATACTCGCTGTTCTCAGCCTTCATAGAATTGAAGAGAGTTGAGGCCTTGCTTTGGATTAGGATTTCAATTAAGGGAATGTGGTGGCTCCTTTGATCTTCTATCCAGACCACTAAAACTTTCTCCATATCAACAATAAGGCTCTTACACTTTCTTACCATTGCATTTGAATTTCTTATTATTGGTGTGTTCACTGGAGTATCACTTTAATGTCCTTTAATAGCTTTTTATTTGCATTCACCAATTGGCTGTTTGGTGCAAGGGACTTAGTTTACAGGAGCTTGGACCATCACAATTCCAAAAACTCAATCCTGAATGCCATGATAGCAAATGTTTGTCAAAACCCTGAAAGGTCAAATTCCCTGAAGTTTAAATTACTAAAGTCTTCAATTTCTATCATCTAAACTTCCAAAATCCCAATCACAAGATAGGTGCATTATGTTAGGCATAACTGTAATTTTTTGTTGTCTTTATATTAAGTATATAAAGACAACAAACAAGTATTTGTTGTCTTTAAATTAAGTATAGTTTAAGGAGATGTGTAAGGGTATCAAGCTGACAAGGGGTGAACTTGTAGATTTAATTTTAGCTGTCAACTTGACAGGAATCAGGAATACCTAGAAACCTGGTAATGCAATGTGCTATACTATGTATTTCATCTTCACATTATTTTCAATACTATAGGTATAAATTGGGTAGACTTAGAGAGTTCTAATTCATTTCATGTATTTATTTTTGCAAATTTAACTTCACAAAAGTGCATTATCACAACATTGGCTGTGTGTAAGCATTGTGGATATATGTAAAAACATGGAAACTTCTTCAATAAATAAAGTCTTTTTGTGTATTGCATTTGTAAGAAAGATAAAATTTCTAGAGATCTCATCTCGTTGGACAATTGCATATGTAGTGTTGACCTATCGTGGTTTTTAATTCATCTCATAAAAAGGATTAGGTTGCTTGTGACCACATTTCAGATTACCAAAATTATAAAGCTAGGTGCACACAATTATCAACCATAGTGATATGAATTTATATATTTCACTTTTTGTCTATATCTTAGTGAATACAATTTGTCTGCTCCTGTTACACCTACATGACTGTCATTAGTATTGCAAAACTACGTATGTTGCTATTGCCTATTTCATTGTGTAAAGTGCCCTCTGAAGTGTCCTGTCATGTGTATGTTTCTCAAATAAGTTCCCCTTTTAAAATGTAAATACATATATTTTTACAAGAATCTTTAAAATATTTTTTTCAGAATTACATTTCTAGGATTTTGATCATTCAGGATTGTGATTTTCTGGACTTTGTATTTTAGGGATTTTGATTTATCAGAATTTCCATATTTGGCATCTTGACATTCAGGATTGTGTCTTTTTGGATTATGATCTGCTTCCAATTGTCAACCTGCTGTAGCTTTTGAAATGCCTTCTTCACTAAGCTTAATTGTTTTTAGCTTGTGATTTAAAGTGAGAGACATGTGACTCTTCCTTTTGCCTGACAATTTAGAGACCATTGTAGGGTTATTAATTAGCCTAATTTTCATTTTTCTTTTAGTCACAAGGCTGGACTTAGATTTGGATTTGAAGTGAACTCTGGAGAATCTTCTTATAATAGATAAGGAAAATGAGACACAGGAAGGTTAAACAATTTGACCAAAGCTATATATCTATTCCTCTTGGTTAATCCTTTTCTCCACATCTCCCAAATATATTTAGTCACATCACCAAGTGCAATTGATTCTAAAGCTATAATGTTTGGCATCTCCCCATTTTTCTGTTTTCTTTTTGCTGTTATTACGCTCCTGGGATCTTGTCTGTTACCTATCTAATATATTTTATGTACACTTTTTAGATTAATCTTCACAAAAGCATTTTTTTTTAAGTTCAAGGGTACATGTGCAGGTTTGTTATGTAGGTAAATTCATATGTCATTGCGTTTGTTTTGCAGATTATTTTGTCACATAGGTATTAAGCCTATACTGATTATTTTCCTGATGCTCTCCCTCCTCCCACACTCCACCCTCTGAAAGGCCTCATTGTGTGTTGTTTCCCTATGTGTCCATGTGTTCTCATCATTTAGCTCCCACTTATAAGTGAGAACATGTTGTATTTGGTTTTCTGTTATCACATTTGTTTGCTAAGGATAATGACCTCCAATTCCAACCATGTAACTGAAAAGGACATGATCTCATGCTTTTGTTGGCTGTACACTATTCCATGGTGTATATACACAACATTTTCTTTATCCAGTCTACCATTGATAGGCAGGCATTTAGGTTGATTCCATGTGTTTTCTATTGTGAATAGTGCTACAGTGAACATATTTGTGCATGATAGAAGATTTCTCTTCATATATACCCAGTAATGGGATTGCTGGGTCAAGTTCTAGTTGTGTTTGTAGATTTTTGAGGAATCACCACACTGTTTTCAATAATTGTTGAACTAATTTACTCTCCCACCAGCAGTGTATAAGTATTCCTTTGTCTCCCCAACCTTGCCAGCCCCTGTTTGGTGACTTTGTTTTTTAACTTTTCAATAATAGCCATTATGACTGGTGTGAGATGGTATCTCATTGTGGTTTTAATTTACATTTCTCTCATGATTGGTGATGTTGGGGTTTTTAAAATACGCTTATTGGTTGCATGTATGTCTTCTTTTGAAAAGTGTTCATGTCATTTGCCCACTTTTTAATAGGGTTAATTTTTTCTTGTAAATTTAAGTTTCTTGATATTAGATCTATGTGACATGCATAGTTTGCAAACAATTTCTCTCATTCTGTAGGTTGTCTGTTTTCTCTGTTGATAGTTTCTTTTGCCATGCAAAAGTTTGATTCAATATCATTTGTCAATTTTTGCTTTTGTTGCAGTTAAAAGCATCATTCTTAATGGTTCACCTTCATACTGAGAAACTTTAGATTTCCTGTGACCTACAAGATGAAACCTAACATATAGATACAGAGGTTGAGTATCCCTTATAAAAAATGCTTAGGACCAGAAGGGTTTTAGATTTCAGATTTTTTGGACTTTGGAATATTTGCATTAAACTGGTTAAGCATCCTAAATCTGAAAATAAGAAATGCTCTACTGAGCATTTTTGAGGGGTCTTGTCAGCTCTCAGAAAGTTTTGGATGCTAGAGCATTTCAGATTTCAGATATCAGATTTTTGGATTTTGGATAATCAACCTATATTTTAAACTTAGTCTCCTACAATTATTCTATTGTCTATATAAACCTGTCTGATTTTTTCGTTTCCTCCCACATGCATGCTTTGTGTATTCCATTTCTGTTGTTTCATTGCTATTGTCTTGCATTCTGTTTCTACTTGTAGTTTAAAATTTTTCCTTTTCTGGAATATTCACTTCATCCCTGTTATCCATTTATCAGAATTCTACCTATCATTCAAAATAGAACTTTTTCTGATCATACTCAGTCTCTCTGTTCTCTTAGTTGTCATACTCATTTTCTGTGCAGTTAATTGTATACTTAATTGTATATACTGCTTGTGTTGCTAGTTGACTTTTCAAGTGTATGTATCTTATTTTCCTAGCTTACTTGTAAATTCTTAGTAGTCAAGGACAGTGCCTTATTTTTTCTGCCACCTAAGAAGACCCTTGGCTGCAATCTTTGACATTGGAACATCTTATGGGACAGAAAAGTTTTAACTGCTCAATTCTTATGTGAGAAGACAATGAGGGAAAAAACTAAAATGCTAAAATGCTAAGAAAACTTAAAATGTTCAATCTACTATTCTGGACCAACCAGCCTCAGTCATTTATAGTTCTTTAGAGATCCAGTACGCATTTATCAACTAAAAAAAAAAAGAAAAAAGGTAAACAACTCTTGTCAAAATGTATAATAATTTCAGAAGTATGGCAAGCTACTCTGTCTTGATCTGTGGTGAATAAAACTAGTTGGTAAATAACTGAGCATAGTTTGCATCGTGTGGCAGCTCTGAGTATCAAAGCTCCCAGATGAAGAATACAGACAGTGCCAGTGTCAAAGATTGCAGGCAAGAGCCTTCTTAGGCGGCAGAACTTATTGCCAAATTCAGTCGTAAATTTAGAGCAAGTCACAGTGACAAATATGTGCCAAGTATTCTTATTTAATGCAAGAGATTTAAGTCAGTCATCTAGATATTTGTATTATGGTAAAAATTTGATGAATAAATTTAAAAATTGCCCCAATTATATTGCCTATTTTTGCTTCCTAAAATTTTATTTCATTTTCCCAACATTTTTTTAGGTCAAGGGGTACATGTACAGTTTTCTTATATGGGTAAATTGCATGTCATAGATTTTTGGTTTACAGATTATTTCACAACCCAGATAATGAGCACAATATACAATAAGTTTTTTTTTTATCTTCACCCTCCTTTCACCCTCCACCTTCAAGTAGAACCCAATGTTTGTTGTTCCTTTCTTTGTGTTCATGTGTACTCAGTGTTTAGCTTTAACTTAAAAGTGAGAACACGTGGCATTTGGTTTTCTCTTTCTGCATTAATCGGCTTAGAATAATGGCCTCCGGCTCCATTAACATTTCTGCAAATGACATGATTCTGTGGTGTTTTTTTATGGCTGCATAGTATTTCATGGTGTATATGCATGACATTTTCTTTAACCAGTCCACAATTGATGAGCATCTAGATTGACTCCATGTCTTTACTATTGTGCACAGTGTTGTGATGAACATGTTTGTGCATGTTTCTTCGTGGTAGAATGATTTATTTACCATTGGGTATATATCCAGTTGTAATCTCTGAATGTTTTTTGGTATTTCTCTGAAGTTTGTGGTAATGTTCCTTTGTCATTTCTGATAGTGTTCATTTAGTTCTTCTCTCTTTTTTATTTATCAGTCTACTGAGTGGTCTATCAATCTTATTCATTCTTTCAAAAAAGCATTTTGTTTCATTGATCCTTTGGGTGGTTTCTTTGCATCTGAATATTGTTCAGTTGAGCTCTGACATTGGCTTTTTCTTTTCTTTTGCTAGCATTGGGGTTGGTTTGCTCTTTTTCTTCTAGTTGCTCTAGGTATGGTGTTAGGTTGTTAACTTGAGATGTTTCTAACTTTTTAATGTATGGATTTAGCACTATAGACTTCCTTTTAATACTGCTTTAGCTATGTCCCAGAGTTTCTGGTATAGTGTATCTTTTTTTTTTTTCATTCCTTTCAAAATATTTTTCATTTCTGCCTTGATTTTATTGTTTACTGAAACATTATTCAGGAGCAGATTGTTTCATTTCCATGTAATTTTGTGGATTTGAGATATCTTGTTGGTGTTGATTTCTATTTTTATTGTGCTGTGGTCTGAGAATGTGATAAGATTTTTTTAATTTCTTGAAAATTGCTTTATGACTGAGTGTGTGGTTGATCTTAGAGTATGTACTGTGTGCAGGTTAAAAGAATGTATATTCTGCTCCTGTGGGTTGGACTGTTTTATATATTTCTGTTTGGTTCATTTAGTGAAGGGTCTAGTTATGTCCCAAATATCTTTGTTAGTTCTTTACCTCAGTGACCTGTCTCATACTGTCAGTGGGGTTCTGAAGTCTCACGCTATTATTGTGTGTTGATGTAAGTCTCTTTGGAGGTCTCTTAGAACTTGTTTTATGAACCTGTATGCTCTAATGTTAGATTCATATGTCTTCTTGGATTGAAATCTTTTTTATTATGTAATACCCTTCTTTGTCATTTTCTATAGTTGTTGGTTTAAAGTCAGTTTTGTCTGAAGTTAGTATAGCAACCTCTGCTTTTTCCTCTTTCTGTTTGTGATAGGGTTTTTGGTATCCCTTTACTTTGAGCCTGTGGGTTTCATTGCATGTGCGATAAGTTCACACAGCCAAAGAATTAAGAAACTCTCACTTTTCATTAAATAATATTACAATACTCTCATTAAGCCTTCTGCTAATGTCCCAGAAATAATTTTTACACAGATTGCATCACAGCCTATGTCCTGATTAAGATCTAGCTAAGTATTATAATCACTAATAGGAGGTTGCCAGATCCAAGTTTCCATGAGATGGTAAGAAACAACATAAACTTATGTAAAATTTTTTGTATAAAATTTACCAGGACAATGTCGAGAAGGATCACAAGCCAGAGTATGGACAGTATCCACATCCATGAGGCAACTTCTTAGTAAAATAAAAATAGAAGTCTTTTGGCACAAAATCGAAGATGTCATTTTGAAATGAACAAGATTAACAGAAGAACAATCAAGACTTTAAAATTTAAATGATCAACCTAAAAGCTCTTTCTAAACAAATTTCTTCATTTAATGTTTTTAAGATTGAGGATAAATGTTACTTCAACTGAAAATCTATTCAATTTCTATTACTTTATCATGTAATTAACAGTTTATAATAGACAGGGGAAAGTAAAATTGAAATTGTTTAAAATATAGTTTTCATGGAGTTGGGAGAATCTTGTTTTTTTCTGAAGTCTCTAGTGTTCAAATGTTTTTCTAAAATACATAATTTTTTAAAAACCCTTCCTTTAAACTTGATAATTTGCGTGGGGGGGTGGGTTTCAAAAATACAGCTATATTTTTCTTTTCTTTCAACTTTTAAGTTCAGAGGTGCATATGTAGGATGTGTAGGTTTGTTAATAGATAAACTTGTGCTATTGTGGTTAACTGCGTAGATCATCTCATAACTCAGGTAGTAAGCCCAGCATCTATTAACAGTTCTTCCTAGTGCTCTCCCAACTCCCACCACAGGTTCCCAGTGTGTGTTGTTCCCTCCCATGTGTCCATGTTTTCTCATCAATCAGCTCCCATTTAAGGGAACATGTAGTGTTTGGTTTTCTATTCCTGCATTAGTTTGTTGAGGATAATGGCTTCCAACTCCATCCATATGCCTCCAAAGGATATGATCTTGTTCCTTTTTATGGTTGCGTAGTATTTCTTGGTGTATATGTACGCATTTTCTTTATCCAGTCTATAACTGAAGGGCATTTAGGTTGATTCCCTTACTTTTCTATTGTGAACAGTGATGCAATTAACATACACATGCATGTATCTTTATAATAGAATGATTTATATTTCTTTGGTTATATACCTAGTAATCAGGTTGCTGGGTCAAATGGTTTTCTGCCTATATGTCTTTGAGGAATTGCCACACTATCTTCCACAATGGTTGAACTACTTTACATTCCAACCAACAGTGTATAAGCATTTCTTTTCTGCACAACCTCACCAGCATCTGTCCTTTTTTGATGATTTAATAATAGCCATTCTGATTGGGGCAATATGGTATCTCATCATGATTTGATTTGTATTTCTCTAATGATGAGCGTTATTGTGCTTTTATTCATATGTGTGTTGGCCACATGTATGTCTTCTTTTAAGAAGTGTCTGTGTCCTTTGCCTAATTTTTAATATGTTTTTTTTCTTGTAAATTTGTTTAAGTTTATTGTAGATGCAGGATACTAGACCTTTGTCGTATGGATAGATTGGAAAAATTTCTCCATTCTGTGGGTTGTCTGTTCACTCAGATGATAGTTTATTTTGCTAAACAGAACCCTTTTAGCCTTTTTAGTTTAATTAGGTCCCATTTGTCCATTTTTACTTTTGTTGCAATTGCTTTTGGCATTTTTGTCATGAAATCTTTGCACATACCTATATCCTGAATGGTATTGCCTAGATTTTCTTCTAGGGTTTTTATAGTTTTGGATTTCACATATAAGTCTTTAAGCCATTTTGGGTTCATTTTTGTATATGGTCTAAAGAAGTTTCCAGTTTCAATTTTCTGCATATTGGCTAGCCAATTCTTCCAGCACCATTTATTAAATAGGGAATCATTTCCCCATTGCTTGTTTTAGTCAGGCTTATTGAAGATCAGATGGCTTTAGATGTGCAGTCTTGTTTCTGGGTTTTCTATTCTGTTCCATGTGTCTGATTTTATACCAGTAGCTTGCTGTTTTGTTTACTGTAGCTTGTAATATACTTTGAAGTCAGGTAGCATGATGCCTCCAAGCTTTGTTACTTTTGCTTACAATTGACTTGACTATTTTGACTTTTTTGGGGGTCCATATGAATTTTAAAATAGTTTTTTTTTCTATTTCTGTGAAGAATGTCAATGGTAGTTTAATGAGAATAGCATTGAATCTATACATTACCTTGGGAAATATGGCCATTTTCTCAATATTGATTCTTCCTATTCATAAGCATGGAATGTTTCTCTATTTGTTTGTATCTTCTCTGATTTGTCTGAGCAATGATTTGCAGTTCTCCTTGAAGAGATCCTTCACTTCCCTTGTTAACTGTATTTTTAGGTATATTATTGTTCTTATAGCAGTTGTGAATGGCTGTTCATTCACGATTTGGCTCTCTGCTTGCCTGTTGTTGGTGTGAAGGAATGCTAGCCACTTTTGCACATTGATTTTATATCCTAAGACTTTGCTAAATTTGCTTTTTGCCTTAACAAGCTTTGGGGCTGAGACAATGGTGTTTGCTAGATATAGGATCATGTCATCTGCAAACAAAGACAATTTGACTTCCTCTTTTTTTATTTGAATATCCTTTATTTCTTTTTTTATTTCTTTCTCTTGCTTGATTGCCCTGTCCAGAACTTCCAATACTATGTTGAATAGAAGTGGTGAAAGAGAATATCATTGTCTTGTGCTTGTTTTCAAGGAGAATGCTTCCAGCTTTTGCCTGTTCAGTATGACATTGGCTGTGGGTTTGTCATATATGGCTCTTATTATTTTGAGATATCTTCCCTCAATACCTAGCTTATTGAGAGTTGTAAACATAAAGGGGTGTTGAATTTTATCAAAACTCACAATCAGGATGGAAGGCAAAGGAGTAGGTGCCTTCTTCACAAGGCTCAAGGAAAGAATGAGTCGAGATGAGTTTTTTGAAGACAGCATAGAGTTGCATCTTTCTTCTTTATCCAACTTGCCACTCTGTGGCTTTAAGTAGGGTGCTTACCCCATTTACATTAAAGGTTTATATTGATATGTACAGATTTGATCCTGACATTATGTTGTTAGCTGGTTGTTATGTAGAGTTATTGTGTAGTTGCTTTATAGGCACGTAAGTGGGTTTTGTTGTTGTTGTTGCTGTTTTTTTGGTGGCTGATAAAGGTCTTTTGTTTCCGTAATAGCAAACACTTAAGGACTTCTTGTAAGGCGGGCCTCATGGTAATGAATTCCCTTAACATTAGCTTCTCTGGAAAATATTTTATTTCCCCTTCACTTATGAAGCTTAATTTGGCTGGATATGAAATATTTGGTTTAGATTTATTTTTCTTAAAGATTCTGAATATAAGTACCTAATCTCTTCTGGATTGCAGCATTTCTGCTGAAAGATCAGCTGCTATCTTGATGGGGTTCCCCTTGTAGGTGACTTGTTCCTTCCCTCTAGCTGTGCTTAATATTTTTTGTGTGTGTTGACCTTGGAAAATTTGATGACTGTGTTTTTGATGATGGTCGTCTTGTTTAGTATTTTACAGAGTTTCTTTGAATTTTCTAAATTTGAATGTTAACTTCTCTAGCAAGATTGGGTAAATTTTCATGGACAGTATCCTCAGATAAGTTTTCCAAGTTGCTTGCTCTCTCTCTCTCTCTCTCTCTCTCTCTCTCTCTCTCTTTCAGGGATTCCAATGAGTCATGGGTTTGGTCACTTTACATAATCCCATATTTCTCATAGGTTTTGTTCATTATTTTAAAACCTTTTTTCTTTATTTTTATCTGACGGTTGATTCAAAGAAATGGTCTTTTAGCTCTGAGGTATTTTTCTCAGCTTGATCTATTCTGCTGTTAATAATTTTGATTTTATTATGAAATTCTTCTAATGAATTTTTCACCTCAATTACATCAGTTTTGTTCTTTCTTAAAATGGCTATTTTGTCTTTCAGCTCTTGTTTCCTTTGACTGAATTACTTAGATTTCTTAGATTAGGATTCAACCTTCTCCTGAATCTTGATGATATGTGTTGCCATCTAGGATCTTAATTCTATGCATGTCATTTCAGCCATTTCAGTCTGGTTAAGAACCATTGCTGGGGAGCTAGTCTACTCATTTGGATCTAAGAAGACACTCTTCCTTTTTGAGTTTCCAGAGTTATTGTGCTGGTTCTTTCTCATCTGTGTGAGCTGATGTTCCTTTAATTTCTTCCTGGTTCAGTCTTGGTATGTTTTATGTGTTTAGGAATTTGTTCACTTGTTTTAAATTTTCGAATTTATTGGTATATAGTTGCTCAAAGTAGCCTCTGTTTTTCTTTTGAATTTCTGTGATATTGGTTGTAATGTCTCTTTTTTTCTCTCTGATTTTATTTGATTTGTCTCTTTTTTTCTTAGTCTGGGTGAAGGTTTGTCAATTTTGTTTATCTTTTCATAAATACAGCTTTTCATTTTTGTTCATCTTTATATTGTTTTATTTGTTTCAGTTTCATTTATTTCTGCTCTGATTTTTATTATTTATTTTCTTCTACTAATTATGGGTTTGTTTTTCTAGTTATTTAAGATACATCATTAGGTTTTTCATTTGAAATTTTCCTACTTTTCTGATGTAGTTACTTATAGCTATAAACTTTATAAACTTCCTTCTTAGCACTCCTTTTTCTGTATCCCACAGGTTTTGTTATGTTGTGTTTCCATTAACATTTGTTGCATGAAATTTTTCAATTTCCTTCTTAAGTTCTTCACTGACCCACAGATCATTCAGGAGCAATTTTTTTTTAAATTTCCATGTACTTGTATGGTTTCAAAAGTTGCTCTTGTTCTTGACTTCCCATTTTAGTCTTGAGATCAGAGAAGATATGTGATATGATTTCAAAGTTTTGCATGTTTTAGGACTTGTTCTGTGGCCCAGTATATGGTCTATCCTTGAGAATGATCCACATACTTAGGAGAAGAATGTGTATTCTGCAAGTGTTGAATGAAATGTCTGAAAATATCTATTAGGTTCATTTGGTTTATTGTGCAGATTAAGTTCGATGTTTCCTTGTTGATTTTCTGTCTGATCTATCCAATGCTGAAAGTGGAGTGTTGACGTCTCCTGCAATTATTGTAGTGGGGTCTGTTTCTTTAGCTCTACTAATGTTTATGTATCTGGGTGCTCCAATAGTGGGTGCATGTGTATTTAGAATTATTATATCTTCTTGCTGAATTGACCCCTTTATTATTATATAATTATTTTCTTTGTCTCTTTTTATAGTTTTTGTCTTGAAATCTATTTTTTCTGATATAAATATAGCTACTCCTATTTTTTGAAATTTCTATTGGCATGAAATATCATTTTTGATACCTTTATTTTCAGTCTATGTGAATCTTTATCAATGTTGTGTGTTTCTTGTAGGCAAAAAATCATTGAGGCTTTGTTTTTATCTATTCATCCACTGTATGTCCTTTGATTGGAGAGTTTAGTTCATTCACATTTACTTTTATTATTAATGAGTACAGACTTACTCTTGACATTTTGTTTTTTCTTCTGTTTGTTTTGAAGTCTTAGCCTCCTTCTGTCCCTCCTTCCTTGTTCCCTTTTAGTGAAGGTGATTTTCTCTTTTCGTGTGGTTTATTACTTTTTATTTTTTGTGTATCCATTATATGGGTTTTTTTTTTTTTTGATTTGAGGTTACAATGAGACTTGCCAATACTATCTTAGAACCCGTTATTTTAAACAGATGACAGCCTAACACTGATTGTATAAACAAAGAGAAAAGTAATAGAAAACTTACACTTTAATTTTGTCCCCCTGCTTTTTAACATTTTGTTGCTTCTATTTATATCTTATTGTACTATGTCTTAAAATGTTGTTGTAATTATTATTTTTGATCACTTCATCTTTTAGTGTTTCCACTCTAGATAAAAGTAGTTTACACAGTACAATTACAGTGTTATAATACTTTTTGTTTTTCTGTGTATTTATTATTACCAATTAATTTAATACCTTAAGATGATTCCTTGTTACTCATTAATGTTGTTTGCTTTCATATTGAAGAATTCCTTTTAGCATTTCTTATAGGACAGGCCTAGTGTTGCTGAAATCCTTCAACTTGTGTTTGCCTGGGAAAGTATTTTTAATTCATATTTGAAGAATATTGTTGCTAGATACACTATTCCAGCCTAAAAGTTTTTTTTCCTTCAACACTTTAAATATGTCATGCCACTCTCTCCTAAAGTTATAAAGTTTCCACTGAAAACTCTGCTGACAGATGGATTGAAGATCCATTGTATATTATTTATTTTCTCTTGCTGCTTTTAGGATCTTCATCTTTGACCTTCGAGAGTCTGATTATTAAATGCCATGAGAAAGTCTTCTTTGGGTTAAATCTACTTGGTGTTCTTTAACTTTCTTGTACGTATGTATTAATATACTTCTCTAGGTTTGGGAAGTTCTCTGTTATTATCCCTTTGAATAAACTTTCTACCCCAATCCCTCTACCTTCTCCTTAAGGCCAATGATTCTTAGATTTTCCCTTTTTACTATTTTCTAGATCTTGTAGGTGTGCTTCATTTTTTTTTTAATTCTAATATCTCCTCTGACTGTGTATTTTCAAATAGCCTGTTATTAAGCTCACAAATTGTTTCTTCTTCTTGATCAATTCTGGTCTTAACAGACACTGATACATTATTCAGCATGTCAGTGGCATTTTTCAACTCAAAAATTTCTGTTTATGTCTTTTATTTCAATCTCATTATTAAATTTATCTGACAAAATTCTGAATTCCTTCAGAATAGAAAGAATCATTATCTTGAATTTATTTGAGTTTCCTTAAAACAGCTATTTTGAATTCTATATCTAAAAAGTCACACATCTCCCTCTCTGGGATTGGTTCCTGGTGCCTTATATACCCTTTGTAGTGAGGTCAGATTTTACTCGTTGCTCTTGATGCTTATAGATATCCACCAATTTCTGGGCATTGCAGAGTTAGGTGTTTATTGTAGTCTTCAGCATCTGGGCTCATTTGTATCCATCCACCATGGCAAGATTTTCCAGATATTTGAAGGAACTTGGGTATTGTGATCTAAGTTTTAGTTACTGAAGCCTTATCTGTGTTAGGGAACACCCCAAGCCCAGTAACACTGTGGTTCTTGAAAACTTGTATATGTACCAGCTTGCTGGTCTTGTATATGACCCCAAAGTATTATCTGGATTACCAGCCAGAGACTCTTGTTCTCTTCCTTTACTTTCCCCCAAACAAAGTCCCCTTGTGGTGATCTGTTTGGATCTGGGGGAGGGATGACACAAGCACCCCTGTAGTCACCACCACTGAGATTGCTCTGGGTCAGACCTGAAGCCAGCATGGCACTGGTCTCATCCAAGGCCCAGTATAACCACATCTGCCTACCACCTAAGTTTTTTTCAAGGCCTTAGGTCTTTACAGTCAGCGAATGGTGAAGCTGGTGAGGCTTCTGTCCTTCCCTTTAGGGCAGTAAGTTCCCATATTCCCCAGGCAGGTCCAGAGAACCAGGAGTTGGAGTTGAAAACCACAGAAATATATTCTATTCTGTATTCTACTCTGGCTTATCTGGCACCCAAACCACAAGACAAAGTCCTTCCCGCTATTCCTTCCTCTTTCTATAGACAGAGGAGTCTCCCCTGCTGGCCACCACTTACCCAGACCCACAGGGAGTACTTCCAAGCTAACACTGATGTTCATTCAAAGCCCAAGGGCTCTTCATTCAGTTTTTGGTGAATGCTTTCAGGCCTGGGACTCAACCTTCAGGGCTTTGGGCTACACTCTGGCCCAGGGAAGGACCATAAATGCTATCTAAGAGCCAAGGCCTGAAACCAGGGACCAAAAGAGCCCACTTGGTGCTCTCTCACCCTGTGGCCAAGCTTACACCTAAGCTGCAAAACAAAGTCCCCTTTACTTTTCCCTCTCCTTTTCTCAAGCAGAGGGAGTCTTTCTGGATAGCCACCACAGCTGGGAATGTTCTGGGTCACAACTGAAGTCAACATGTCTCTGAGTCTCACCCAAGGCCCATGATGTGTACTAGCCAACTACCACTGCTTACTAATCAGGGCTCAAGGGCTCTTTAGTCAGCAGGTGATGAATCCTGATAGGACTGGGTCCTTCTTTTTAAGGCAACAAAGTTCCCTTCTGCCCCAGTATGTTTCTAGAAATGTCCAGATTCTAAGGTTTGGAATGGGAGCCTCACAACTCTGCCTGCTGTCCTATCCTACTGTGGCTAAGCTAGTGTCCAGGTTGTAAGACAAAGTTCTATTTACACTCCCCTCTCCTCTCCTCAAGGGGAAGAAAGGAGTCTCTCCAAGAATTGCCAGTTACACTGCCTATAGTTCGTAGAGGGGTGGTGCAATTACTTTCTTAGCTGCTGCAATTAGTGTTTCACATTCCCCTCAACCCCCAAGTCCACTGTTGCTGAGGTCAGCACACAAGGACTTGCCTAGAATTTGCAGTCCTGTGATGTAGACTGCCTTTCAAGTTTATGTAGGACCCCAGAGCACTTTACCCCACAGTGGCAAGGCTTGCTGGAACTCAGTTTCTAGCCACTGGAATGGGCAATTTCCATCTGGCTAGGGCTAGGTCAAATGCTCCCTTCATGATCTTCCTGGGGTTGCTTTCTGCTGTGATAGGGCAGCACTGAGTTCCAATTCACAGTTCCACAGTTGCATTCTCATTTTCTCAAGCACTGAGATTCTCTGCACCATCTAGCCACTACTAAGGGCTGGGGGAAGTGGCAACATCAGCAATTGAAGAGACTACCCTCTTCAGTGCCTCTTTCAGTGACATTAAGACCAGATACTGTGATCACTCATGATTTTTGATTCTTAGGAAGATGCTTTTTTGTATGTAGATACTTGCTGTATTTGGTATTCCTATGGGAAAGATGAATGTTGGAGGCTTCTATTTTGCCATCTTGCTCTGCTTTGGGTTCTGTAAGCATTAAATTTGAGAAGCAAATTCAATATTAAAGTAGATTTTCTAAGTAGGCAGTTAGATATAGAAGTCTGGAGTTCAGGGGAAGGTTTCATCCTAGAGTTTTCAGTTGAGGAGCCATCACCCTATAGTATGTAACTCATGAGATCACCCAAACAGTAGGCATAACAAAATAAAAATCTTAGTCCTGAGGACACCTCAAATTTTATATAAAATCAAAAACATACAAATGAAAGATTGAGTAGAAGTGGCCAAAAAGGTAGTAGAAAACCAGATATTTGTGGGTCCTAGAAACAAAGAGAAGACATTGTTTAGAAGATGAGAGGTTGACCAAATGTGGCAAATGCTGCTAATATCACCAATAATATGAGGACTGAGAAATAATTATTGGATTTAGCACCTTGGAGGTCACTGGGGAACGTTTCAGTGGAGTGATGTGATGAAATAAAATTGAGACAAGACATATATCTTACTTTACAAAGGGTATTTTTATAAAAGACAAAAGAGAAATATGGTAATACTAGAGAAGGATATTAAATCAGGATAGTATTTATTGAGAATAGCAGAAAGATTCTGTTTTGATGAAAATGATATAGTAGATTGGGAAAGCATGAAACTTCAGGAGAGAGGAGGGAATTGGCAGAACAAAACTTTTGACTATTTTAGAGGAAGGGCTATGATATACAGGTGGAGGGTTTTGCTTTGGCCAAGAACGTAGGCAATTCATTCATAGTTAACAAGAGGGAAGGTAGCATAGAGAGCCATGAATGAAGATAAGTGAGTAGAAGTAGGTTGTAGGAGCTTGTTGAAATTCTCTTCTTACTGGTTTTATTTCATTATTGAAGTGAGAAACAAAGTGCTCAGATAAGAATGAGGACTGAGGAGGTGTTGAAGAATGAGCAGAGAGGAGAAGGTATATATAATTGTCTAGGAAAGTGGAAGAGAGAATAAACTATAGAAGTTTAGTATGATTGTCTTGCAACATTATAATTTCATTCACTTAGTGGTTATTAATATTAAAGTAATACCTATAAGCATAGTAGTGTTATTCTCTAGACACATTCACCTGCATGAGTTCAGTCAAGGAGTAGGCAGAGACTTGCTGTCATCTGAGGTTGTGGTATAACCAAGTACGTATGATGCAGTGAGATAGAAGTTATATAACTGAGGTCATATATAAGGCACTGATTATAATGATTGAGCATGAAATTTAGGCTCAGTATGTGGAGAAGAGAGGATATGAACAAGTTGAGGAACAGTGAAAATGTGGTAAAATCAATGATTTGTAGATCTGATAGGAACATAGGACTGTTGGAATCAGGATACTATAACATATGAGCTTGAAAGACAAGATGCTCAGAGAATATTGTACTGGAAATTGTGATAATGGAGGAATTGCAGTTATTTGTCAAGAATATGACCATGGGAATAAATATCCTCTACAAGGTAGAAGACAAGATCATTTGAGAAGGACAGATACTGAGAGGAAAGGGTATTGGAAGAAGTCCTTCATTGTAGATATTGAGATCTTCAGTAATGATGAATGTCCCTGGGTGTACACTGTTTACCAATCTAGAAACAAATATACTTACCAAACATATTCCTTTATCAGAGTTGGATCTCTTAGGAAAGAGCAACTATGAAATGAAAGAACTGAGTTGTAGTTTGGCTCTGTTGTTTGCTAATAGTCCTCATAATCTTTGGAAAGATAATAGTAAATTACCTTTCTCAGTGTTAGTTTTCTAAAATTTATTCACTCATTTATTCATCAAAAATTTAAGTACCTTTTATATGCCAGCCATGTAGTAGGTGTTACGGAATATAATGGTAAGAAAACATGCAAGGTCTCTGCTTACACAGGGCATTCAGTCTGACAGTGTGGTAATGGAGAAATTGCCAAAGAAAGCAGAAATACATAGTTACAAAGGGACAGAGTCCTTGCTTTAAGTAATACACAGCTGCAATATACTAAGGAGGTGAGATTAATATAATTTTATTATTTTTAACTAAAATATATTTATGAAAAGATAAAATCAAATAAACAGGAATTATCTTGCATTATATACTTTAATATTTTGCTACTTTTCTCTTTAAACATTATTAATTCTGAATTATGGCATAATGTAAAGATTATTACTCCAAATTAAAGCAGAAACTTCTTTCTAAATCATCATGCACTCTTCATTTCTTAAAATTCTGGCCATCTTGCTACAAAAAGCCTTCTGGTGTATGTTACTTACCCTTGTATCTTCTCTGCTATGATAGTAAAAATGTATCATGTCTGAAAAGTGAACCTGAAAATTATAAAGTATACATACATTATTTACAAACTGTCAGAATTTTGTACTGAAGCATCTATTGAAACTTAAAAGTGATAGTAAAAAAGTTTTAAGTGAGGATGCAGACTAGAAATATAATGAGAAATTATGATGTGATTCTCTATAGGTAGTGTTTATTATATTTGTATTTGGGATAATCCTAGACCCCATTTTGGGAAGTTTAGTTGAGGTGCCACTAGGCAGTAGGTACCTTCACTCTTAAAGCAACCTTATCTTTGTTTAACTATGGGATAGTATAGTAAACCTCTTGAAAGTCAGTTTGGTATAGTAGAAAGAGTATGGTTTTTGGAACCAATTACACCTAGGATTTTTATCCTACTTCTAGCACTTAAAAGCAATGTTACATGGAAAGAAATACTTCATTTATTTAACTCTCAGATTCCTCATCTTTAAAATGTAGATAATAATATCTACCTCAAATGATTGCTACAGTTAAATGATAGAAAGAATATAAATGGCCTAATAATCCCTGATGCTTGGTGAGAGCTTGGCAAGTTTTAGTGCTCTTTACTTTTCAGTTCTTTCTGATGTGTTTAAGAAGGATTTAGACAAATTAGCTTTAAATAGGAACACTCTTACATTGTTGGTGGGAGTGTAATTTAGTTCAACCATTGTGGAAGACAGTGTGGTGATTCCTCAAGGACCTAGAAATAGAAATTCCATTTGACCCAGTAATCCCATTACTGGGTATATATCCAAAGGATTATAAATCGTTCTATTATAAGGACACATGCACACGAATGTTTATTGCAGCACTGTTTACAATAGCAAAGACCTGAAACCAACCCAAATGCCCATCGATGATAGACTGGACAGGGACAATGTGGCACATATACACCATGGAATACTATGCAGCCACAAAAAATGATGAGTTCGTGTCCTTTGTAGGGACATGGATGAACCTGGAAACCATCATTCTCAGCAAACTGACACAAGAACAGAAAATCAAACACCACATGTTCTCACTCATAGCTGGGTGTTGAACAATGAAAACACATGGACACAGGGAGATGAGCATCACACACTCGGGTCTGTGGCAGGGAACTAGGGGAGGGACAGCAGGGGGTGGTGGGGGGAGTTGGGGAGGGCTAACATGGGAGAAATGCCAGATATAGGTGATGGGGTGGAAGGCAGCAAACCACATTACCATGTATGTGCCTATGCAACAATCTTGCATGTTCTTCACATGTAACCCCAAAACCTAAAATGCAATAAGATATATATATAAATAATAATCTCTTAAGGAAACCTATAAATCTTTGTGGTTTTAACCTTAACACTTTGAAATAAACATTATGCTTTTCCACAAATAACTTTGAGGCACTATTGGAGACCATTCGTAATGGGCCAATTTCTGTGATCTTACTTGGTTTAGAATTTTTAATATTTTATAGCTTTATTCTCATTTTATTCTTAAAATTTATCTTCTCTAAACTTTTTTTTGTCCTACAGTATGATTAAGATTTTAGTGATGCTCATCGTTTACATTATAAAAATTATTATTTTTCTTCACTTTATGCATTCTAAAGCCCAGTTTCCACAGTCACATATATGTCTTTAAAAGGCTTTGATAAAAACTATTACTGGTCCAAGAAGCTACAACAACCTCTGTGTGAAACTGATCCACTCTTCAGGAGGCATATATTCAGGAAAAAAAATATATTTTTTTGTTCTTTGTGAATTATTTGACAACCAGCTTGTTGGTTGAACATAACGTGTCTCGGTGTGTATGTGTATGTTTAAGTTTATTCTGTTTTGGGTTCTCTGAGATTCTTGAATCTATGATTTGATGTATGTTCTTGCTTCTGAAAATTATTGTCCAGCATCTCTCCAAATATTTCTTCTTTCACTATTTTTCTTCTGGGATTCCAATCACATTCATATTAAACAATTAAATATTGTCTCACAGGTATTAGGTGTACCATTCTCTCATTCATTCATATTCCTACCCTCACCCCTTCTTTTTTCCCTTTTTTCTCCCCTCCCATTGTGTTTAAGTTTGGGTAATTTCCTTTCTTAGTGCATATTAAAAACTTATAGTTGTATATATTTATGGGCTACAAAGTGATTATGTAGTTTTTGAATTCAATGTGGGATGATTAAACCAAGTAAATTAATATATTCGTTATTTCAAGTATTTAACATTTTTTGTGATGATGAATTTTGAAATTTACTAGCAATATTGAAATATAAAGTACTCAATGATTAGCTATATTCACCATGCTTTGCAGTACATCTAAGAATAAATCAAACGTATTCCTCTTATCTAACTGAGACTTTGTAACCTTTGACTATCATTTCCTTATTCCTGTCACCTCCCAGCCTCTGGTAACCACCATTTTACTCCCTGCTTTTATGAGCTCCATTATTCTAGAATCCCTATATAAGTGAAACCATGCAGTATTTTTTTTTTCTGTTTGTGTGTTTGCCTTTTACCACTTAGCATAATATTCTCCAGTTCTACCCATGTTTTTGCAAATGACAGAATATCTTTCATTTCATGGCTGAATAATATTCCATTATTTGTATATACCATATTTTTTACCCACTCATTGATGGATGAACATGTACATTATTTCCACATCTTGGTTATTGTGAATAGTGCTGCAATAAACATTACAATGCAGACATCTCTACAACATATTTATCTCAAATCTTTCAGGTAAATGCCTATATGTGAGATTGCTGCATTGTGTGGTAATTCTAGATTTAGTTTTTTGAGGAACCTCAATACTGTTTTCCATAGTGGCTGTACCAGTTTATATTCCCACCAATGGTGTACAAGGATTCCGTTTTCTCCATATCCTAACTAACACTTGTTATCTTTCATCTTTTTGGTAGTAGTTATTCTAACAGGTGTAACATGATATTTCATTTTGCTTTTGATTTTCATTTCCTTAATGATTAGTGATGTTGAGCAATTTTTTCATACATTCATTAGCCATTTGTATGTCTTCTTTTGAGAAATGTCTATTCAGGTCCTATGCTTATTTATTTATTTATTTATTTATTTTTGAGATGGAGTTTCACTCTTTTTGCCCAGGCTGGAGTGCAATGGCGCAATCTCAGCTCACTGCAACCTCTGCCTCCCAAGTTCAAGCAATTCTCCTGCCTCAGCCTCCAGAGTAGCTGGGATTACAAGCATACGCCACCAGGCACAGCTAGTTTTGTATTTTTTTTTTAGTAGAGACGGAGTTTTTCCATATTGGTCAGGCTGGTCTGGAACTCCTAACCTCAGGTGATCTGCCTGCCTCGGCCTCCCAAAATGCTGGGATTACAGGCATGAGCCACTGCACCCAGCCTGCTTATTTATTTTTTATCACCAATTCTTTATTGCAATCTTAATTAACACATAATAATTGTACATGTTTGTATGTTACAATGTGAGGTTTTGATACCTGTATACATTGTGTAATGACAACCTCAGGATGATTAGTGTATCTCTCATCTCAAATTTAACATGTCTTTATAGTGAGAATATTCAAAATTTTCTCTTCTAGCTATTTAGAAATATGCAATACATTATTATTAACTATAGTCACCCTAATGTGCAAGAAGATACCAGAAGTTATTTCTCCTATCTAATTGTAACTTTGGACCTATTGACCAATCTCACGCCATTCTCTCCTGCTCTCTTCCCTCCCAAGTCTGTAGCAAACACTTGTATTTGCTATTTCTATGAGAATAACTTTTTAGATTTCACATATGAATGAGATAGTATTTTTCTTTGTGTGTCTGGCTTATTTTTACTTAATACAAGCTTTTCAGGCTCATCCATGTTGTTGCAAATGACAGAATTTCATTTGTTTTTTTGGTTGAGTCATACTCCATTATGTGTAGAATGGTGCATGCTTTTTATCCCTTTGTTCATTTATGGAAACAATTTGATTCTTTATCTTGGCTATTGTGAGTAGTGCTGCCGTAAACATGGGAGTATAGATATCTCTTTGACATATTTATTTCATTTCTTTTGGATATATATACACCCAATAGTAGAATTGCTGGATAATATGGTAGTTCTATTTTTGTTTGAAAGGTCCTCTATACTGTTTTTTATAATAGCTGTACTAATTAATATTCTCACCAACAGTGTGTGTTTCTTTTTATCCATGTCCTTCCCAACACTTGTAATCTTTTGTCTCTTTGATGCTAATCATTATTTTTCAATTGTAAATTTAATAACTAATAATTGTACATATTCATGGGGTACATAGTGATGTCTTGATACATATAATGTATAGTGATCAGATCAGGGTAATTAGCATATCCATCATCTCAAACATTTATCATTTTTTTGTGTTGAGAATGTTCAATATCCTTTTTCTAGTTATTTGAAACCACATAATACATTATTGTTAGCTATATTCATCCTACAGTAGTATAGAAAACTAGAACTTATCCCTCCTATTCAACTGTAATTTTATATCCTTTAACAAATCTCTCCCTATTCCTCACTTCCCCCTGCTCTTCCCAGCATCTAGTATCCTCTGTTTTACTTTTTGCTTCTATCAGATCAACTTCTTTTTAGCTTCCACATATGAGGGAGAATCTGCAGTGTATGTTTCTGTTCCTGGCTTATTTTTCTTAATACAACATCCTCCAGTTCCAGTCATTTATTGCAAATGACAGAGTTTCTTTACTTTTTATGGCTGAAGAGCATTCCATTGAGTATATATACCACATTTTCTTTATATGTTTATCAGTTATTGGAAACTTAGGTTGATACCCTATCTTGACTATTGTGAATAGTACCACTGGGAACATGGGGGTGCAGAGGTCTCTTTGATGTAATAATTTCATTTGTTTTGGATTGATTCCCAGTAGTGAGATTTCTGGATCATATAGAAGTTACAGTTTTAGTTTCTGAGGAAACTTTATACTATTCTTCATAATGTATGTACTAGTTTACATTTCTACCAACAGCATATAGTCATTCTCTTTTCTCCACATCCTCAACAGCAGCTGTTATTATTTGTCTTTTGGATAATAGTCATCCTTGCTGGGGTGAGATGATATCTTATTATTTTGATTTTCATTTCCCTGATGATTAGTGATGTTGAACATTTTTTCATATATATGTTGGCCATTTGTATGCCTTCTATTAGAAATGTTTGTTCAGATCATTTGTCCATTTTTTTTTGTTTGCTGTTGAGATATTTGAGTTCCTTATATGTTCTGGATATTAATCCCCTGTCAGATGAGTAGCTTGCAAATATTTTCTCCTATTCTGTACATTTGTCTTTCCACTCTTTTATATATAATATTTCCTTTGCTATGCAGACATTTTTGGTTTGATATTATCCTGTTTGTTTGTGTTTGCTTTTGTTACCTGTATCTTGGGGTCCTTATTTATGCAATCTTTTCCAGACCCTTGTTTTGAAACATTTCACCTGTGTTTTCTTCCAATAACTTTATCATTGCAGGCCTTACATTTATGTTTTTGTTCTATTTTGAGTTGATTTTTATATAGGGTATGTAGTGGTAGCCTAGTTTCATCCTTGTGTATATGGATATCCAGTTTTCCCAGCACCATTTATTAAAGATACTGTCTTTTCACCAATGAGTTTTCTTGGTACCTTTGTCAAAGATCAATTGGCTATAGGCATGTGGATTAATTTCTAGATTTTCTATTCTGTTCCATTGGTGTATGTGTCTTTTTTTTTTTAATGCCAGGGCCTTGCTGTTTTGGTTACTACAGCTTTGTAGTACATTTTGGGGTGAGAAAAAAAATAGTAAAATTTATTTGGAACCACAAAAGACCCTGAGTAGCCAAAGAAAACCTGACTAAAAATAATGAAGTTGCATGTATCATACTACCAAACCTTACTCATTTTTTAGTTAGCTTGTTTTCATTCTGTAATGTTATGTTCCCTATATATTTTGGACAGTACTCCCTTCTCATATGTATGGCTGGTAGATATTTTCTCTCAATTTTTAGGTTGTCTCTTCATTTTGTTAATTGTATCCTTTGTTGTGCAGAAGCTTTTTCTTTTGATGAAATCTGTTTGTCTATTTTTTGCTTTTGTAACCTGAGCTTTGGGGATCAAATGTAAAAGATCATTGCCCAGAACAGTGTCATATAGTTTTCTCCCGTGTTTTTCTACTAATTGTCTTATAGTTCCGAGTCTATGTTTAAGTCTTTAATTCATTTAAATTGATTTTTATATATTCTATGAGATGAGAGTCCAATTTAATTATTTTGCATGTGGATATTGGTTTCCCCAACACTTTTTATTGGAGAGACTACCCTTTTTGCATTGTACATTCTTGGCACCTTTTTAGAAAATCAATTGACTATAGATATGTGGATTCATTGCTAGGCTCTCTTTTCTTTTCCACTGGTCAATGTGTCTATGTTTATGCCAGTGCCATGCTGTTTTAATTACTATCACTTTGTATTGTGTTTTGGGCATAATCCCGACAGACAAAATCTGAATGCCATAATACTGAATTTTGAAATCCTGAAAAATCAAAATCCTGAATATAAATTTAGTAAAAAAAATTTAATTATTCAGAAGACATTTATTAACATTTTTAAAGGGGAATTATTTGACAAGCAAAATTAGAACACTGCACAGACTGCTTTACACAATAAAATTGCAATTAAGTTATTCTCTGCTTTCATAGCACCAATAATGATTCGCTTTTAAACTTTTTTGTCACTGTTAAGTACCCTTATACCCTTAACTTATCATATCCCTTTTGTAAGGAAACAATTTCACAGATCTCTTCCATTATGTTGTATGGAATATGGTAAGAAGAAATGATATCTGAATTTCCAAACACCAAATATATATTAGTAAGGGTTCTCCAGAGAGACAGAAGCAGTAGGATAGGCATATAGATATTTGGGAGGGAATATATTAGGGGAATTGGCTTAGATGATTAAGGTGGCCAAGGCATCCCATGACAGGCCTTCTGCAAGCTAAAGATCTGGGGATGCAGATAGCATGACTCAGTCCAAGTCTAAAGGCTCCAGAACCCAGGAAGCTAGGTGATGGTATAACTCTCAGTCCAGGACCAAAAACTCGGGACACAGAGGGATACTTTTGTTAAGTCCTGTACTCCAAAGGCCAGTTAAGCTAGAGTTCTGATGTCAAAGCAGCAGAAGAAAAGTCTCAGCTATCAAAGAGAGACCCATTTGCCTTCTGAATGTGTTCTTTTTATTTATTTATTTATTTATTTTTATTTATATATTTTTTATTGAACTTTAGGTTCTGGAGCACATGTGCAGAACATGCAGGATTGTTGCATAGGTACATACATGGCAATATGGTTTGCTGCCTCCATCACCCCATCACCTGTATCTGGCCTTTCTCCCCATGTTATCCCTCTCCAACCTCCCTACTGCCCGCTGCCCCTCCCCCAGTTCCCCCCAACAGACCCCAGTGTGTGATGCTCACCTCCCTGTGTCCATGTGTTCTCATTTTTCAACACCCGCATATGAGTGAGAACATGCGGTATTTGATTTTCTGTTTTTGTGTCAGTTTGCTGAGAATGATGGTTTCCAGATTCATCCATGTCCCTATAAAGGACACAAACTCATCGTTTTATGGCTGCATAGTATTCCATGGTGTATATGTGCCACATTTTCCTTGTCCAATCTATCATTGATGGGCATTTGGGTTGGTTCCAGATCTTTGCTATTGTAAACAGTACCACAGTGAACATACGTGTGCATGTGTCTTTATACTAGAACAATTTATAATCCTTTGGATGTATACCTAGTAATGGGATTGCTGGGTCAAATCGAATTTCTATTTCTAGGTCCTTGAGGAATCGCCATACTGTCTTCCACAATGATTGAACTAATTTACACTCCCACCAACAGTGTAAAAATGTCCCTATTTCTCCACATCCTCTCCAGTATCTGTTGCCTCCAGATTTTTTAATGATTGCCATTCTAACTGGTGTGAGGTGGTATCTCAATGTGGTTTTGACTTGCATTTTTCTAATCATCAGTGATGATGAGCATTTTTTCATATGTTTGTTGGCCTCATACATGTCTTCTTTTGAAAAGTGTCTGTTCATATCCTTTGCCCAGTTTTGGATAGGTTTAGGCTTGGTAGGGTGCAAGTGTCCAGGAATTTATCCATTTCTTCCTGGTTTACTGGTTTATGTGCATAGAGCTGTTTGTAATAATCTCTGATGGTAGTTTGTATTTCTGTGGAATCGGTGGTGATATCCCCTTTATCATATTTTATTGCATCTGTTTGAATCTTCTCTCTTTTCTTTTTTGTTAATCTGTCTAGTGGTCTATTTATTTTGTTGATCTTTTCAAAACACCAGCTCCTGGATTTATTAATTTTTTGAAGGATTTTTTGTGTCTCTATCGCCTTCACTTCTGCTCTGATCTTAGTTATTTATTGTCTTCTGCTACCTTTTGAATTTTTTTGATCTTGCTCCTCTAGCTCTTTTAATTTTGATGATAGAGTGTATATTTTAGATCTTTCCTTGCTTCTGATATGGGCATTCATTGCTATAAATTTCCCTCTAGACAATGTTTTAAATGTGTCCCAGAGATTTAGTATGTTGTGCATTCATTCTCATTTGTTTCGAAGAACATCTTTTTTTCTGCCTTCAATTCATTGTTTATCTAATCAACATTCAAGAGCCAGTTGTTTAGTTTCCATGAAGTTGTGCAGTTCTGAGTTAGTTTCTTAATCCTGAGTTCTAATTTGATGGCACTGTGGTCTGAGAGACTGTTTGTTATGATTTCCATTCCTTTGCATTTGCTGAGGAGGGATTTACTTCCAATTATGTGGTCAGTTTTAGAGTATGTGCGACGTGGTGCTGAGAAGAATGTATATTATATGGATTTGGGGTGGAGAGTTCTGTAGATGTCTATTATGTGTGCTTGGTCCAGATCTGAGTTCAAGTCCTGGATATCCTTGCTAATTTTCTGTCTCATTGATCTGTCTAATATTGACAGTGGAGTGTTAAAGTCTCCCACTATTATTGTATGGGAGTCTACGTCTCTTTGTAGATGGATAAGAACTTGCTTTATGTGTCTGGGTGCTCCTATATTGGGTGTGTATATATTTAGGATCATTAGCTCTTCTTGTTACATTGATCCTTTTACCATTATGTAATGTCCTTCTTAGTCTCTTTTGATCTTTGTTGTTTTAAAGTCTATTTTATCAGAGACTATGGTTGCAATTCCTGCTTTTTTTGGCTCTCCATTTGCTTGATAAATCTTCCTCCATCCCATTATTTTGAGCCTATGTATATCCTTGCACGTGAAATGTGTTTCCTGGATACAGCACACCAATGGCTTTTGACTTTTTATCCAATTCGTGAGTCTGTGTCTTTTGATTGGGGCATTTAGTGCATTTACATGTAAGATTAATATTGTTATGTGTGAATTCGATCCTGCCATTTTGATGCTAGCTGGTTGTTTTGTCCATTAGTTGATGCAGTTTCTTCATTGTGTCAATGCTCTTACCATTTGGTACATTTTTGGAGTGGCTGGTACTAGTTGTTCCTTTCTATGTTTAGTGCTTCTTTCAGGAGCTCTTGTAAGGCAGGCCTGATGGTGACAAAATCTCTCAGCAGCTGCTTGTTCGTAAAGGATTTTATTTCTCCTTCGCTTATGAAGCTTAGTTTCACTGGATATGAAATTCTGGGTTGAAAGTTCTTTTCTTTAAGGATGTTGAATATTGGCCCCCACTCTCTTCTGGCTTGTAGGGTTTCTTCCAAGAGATTAACTGTGAGTCTGATGGGTTTCCCTTTGCGGGTAACCCGAGCTTTCTCTCTGGCTGCCCTTAGCATTTTCTCCTCATTTCAACTCTGGTGAATCTGACGATTATGTGCCTTGGGGTTTCTCATCTTGAGGAGTATCTTTGTGGTGTTCTCTATACTTCCTGGACTTGAACGTTGGCCTGGCTTACTCGGTTGTGGAAGTTCTCCTGGATGATATCCTGAAGAGTGTTTTCTAGCTTGGATTCATTCTCTCCATCACATTCAGGAACACCTATCAAACGTAGATTAGGTCTTTCCACTTAATCCCATGTTTCTTGGAGGCTTTGTCCGTGTTTTTTCACTCTTTTTTTCTCTATTCTTGCCCTCTCATTTTATTTCATTGAGTTGATCTTCAATCTCTGATATCCTTTCTTCTGCTTGGTCGATTCAGCTATTGAAACTTGCCTATGCTTCATGAAGTTCTCGTGTTGTGTTTTTCAGCTCCATCAATTCATTTATATTCTTCTCTAAGCTGTTTATTCTCATTAGCATTTCGTCAAACCTTTTTTCAAGGTTCTTAGTTACTTTGCATTGGGTTAGAACACATTCTTTTAGCTCAGAGAAGTTTCTTATTACTCACCTTCTGAAGCCTGTTTCTGTCAATTCCTCAGACTTATTCTCCATCCAGCTTTGTTCCCTTGCTGGTGAGGAGTTGTGTTCCCTTGGAGGAGGAGAGGCGTTCTGGTTTTGGGTGTTTTCATCCTTTATGCGCTGGTTTCTTCCCGTCTTTGTGGATTTATCTACTTGTGGTCTTTGTAGTTGATGACTTTTGAATGGGGGTCTCTGAGTAGACGTCCTTTTTGTTGAGGTCGAAGTTATTTCTTTCTGTTTTTTAGTTTTCCTTCTAACAGTCAGGCCCCTCTGCTGTAGAACTGCTGGAGGTTCACCCCAGACCCCGCTTGCCTGGGGATCACCTGTGGTGGCTGCAGAACGGTAAGGGTTGCTGCCCTTAAGTTTTTCACCTTTGAGTGTAATGTTAGCAGGGGTCTCATTATATGAGACTTTTGTGTTGAAGTACATTATTTCTATACCTATTTTTTTTAGTGTATTTACTATAAATAGATTCTGAGCCGGGTGCAGTGGCTCACACCTGTAATCCCAGCACTTTGGGAAGCTGAGGTGGGTGGATCACAAGGTCAGGGGTTTGAAACTAGCCTGACCAACCTGGTGAAACCTGGTCTCTCCTTAACAATACAAGAATTAGCCAGGCGTGGTGGCGTGCACCTGTAATCCCAGCTACTTGGGAGGCTGAGGCAGAAGAATTGCTTGAACCTGGGAGGCAGAGGTTGTGGTGAGCCGAGAGAGTGCCATTGCACTCCAGCCTGGGCGACAGAGTGAGACTCTGTCTCAAAAAAAATGTACTGAATTTTGGCATTTTTTCTACATTTAATGAGATGATCATATGATTTATGTCTTTCATTCTTTTAATGTGATATCTCACATTTATTGATGTGTGAATGTTGAATTATCCTTGCATCTAGGGATAAATCCACTTGGTCATGGTGAATGAGCCTTCTAATATGTTGTTGAATTTAGTTTGCTCATATTTTGTTGAGGATATTTAAACTATGTTAATCAGGAATACTGGCCTGTAGGTTTCTTTTCTTGTAATGTTCTTGGTCTGGCTTTGGTATCAGGATAATTCTTGTCTTATATAAAGAGTTTGGAAGTATTCTCTCTGGAATTTTTTGATAAAGCTTGTGGAGAATTAGTATTAGCTCTTCTTTAAATGTTTGATAAAAATCAGCAGTGAAACCATCAGGACTTGGGCTTTTCTTTGATGGGAGACTTTTATTACTGATACAATCTTCTCACTTGTTATTTATCTGTTAATATTGTCTGTATTTTTCAGGATTCAATCTTGGTTGGGGTTTTATGTGTCAAGAAATTTATGTTTTTTTCCTAGGTTGTCTAATTTTTGGCATATAATTATTGATAGTAGTCTCCTTGGATCCATTGTATTTCTTTGGTGTCAGTTGTAATATTTTTTATTTATTTATTTATTTTTATTGCATTTTAGGTTTTGGGGTACATGTGAAGAACATACAATATTGTTGCATAGGTACACACGTGGCAGTGTAATTTGTTGCCTTCCTCTCCTTCACCTATATCTGGCATTTCTCCCCATGCTATCTCCCCACAACTCCCCACCCCCCACTGTCCCTCCCCCCCACTGTCCCTC